>PITA01016993.1:0-44720 GCA_004023965.1 Spilogale gracilis | reverse complement strand
CTTCCATGGATTTAGGGATGTTAGGAGAAGCCCCCGTAAGGTTTTTTGTTTTTTTTTTTTTAATTATGATAGATAAATAGATAGATGATAGATAGATATTCCAAGAAGCTGAGGGGCTTTGGGAAATATCTGTGGATTTAAAGGGAAATAAACATTCCATCCCTAGAAAAACCTCAAGTATCAATAGCTGACTTTTCTTAATGAAGTGTTAACAAAGTGTCTGCACAGACCAGAACACTGCTGATTTGCATACTCCTTTGGTTAATAGTGCTAAAATAAGATTGCATGGATGTTAAATCCTGTTTATGTTAAAGAACTAAAATGCCTGTTAAGATTATTGATTCTTTTTTGTGACTCTTCCTACAGAATAGTTTGGTAAATTAAAAGTGGATTCATTTGATCACTCAGGGATGGTTACAATTCTAATTTTCAAACATAATGCATTTCTTCATTGTATCCAAAAAGTAAAAGGTCGGATGGCCTTGAGTTTCACAGACAATGTCTTGGTCCTGAAATTTTGAGATTTTGTGTACTAGAAAAAGAGTTAATAAGCACTAGACCCAACATTGCTAAGCCCAATCATTCGCTCTTGACTACAGAAATATTGGGAGTAAGGCATAAGTGCTAACGACCATATTGCATCGCTGTTTTTTAAAATACAGTGTAATTACCTTCTAAAACATTCTCTGTCAGCAAAGCAGCTTAAATATGAATAAAAATTTATAAAGGTATATATTAACTTAATATATATTTACAAATTATGTGAACCCATTTTATAGTATATTTAATATTGATATCTTACACATTTAAATATTTCCCCAATATATACTTATAGAATTTATAGATATATGTTTATAAATATGTATTTATATATTAATATATACTGTCATGTATTCACTTAATATATAGGTATATATTCATTATATATATACTTAATATGTGCATATAAAACAATGTAAAATGAGGTTCTCATGATTTCAAACTATATATTGATATATACAAATTCATATGTTTTATTTTACTCCTGTTAGTATTACACCCATATATTCACCTAGAACTTCAAACTCATCAACTCAACAACCACAGAACTGTACTCTTTCATCTTCTTTCCTTCCTGGTAAAGTCCTCTCTGTGTTCAGGTCAATACCTACGGAAGGAACTAGGAAAAGTCATCTGCACCTCATTTCCCACTCCTCCCCACATTGCAATGAATTACTAAATAACCCCAACTTGCCCTCCCAAATGTTTCCAGAAGATGCCTTCTGTTTCTACAACTACTTTCCTGCTTTAAACCCCCATCCTCTCTCTTCTGAATCACTCACACAACACCTGAACATTATTTTCTCTTTAGAATCTGTCCTCCAACCAGTCACCACCACTGTTTCTAAAATCCCAATGTTCCCTTGGTTTAGAACCTTTCGGCGCGTGCACAGTACTAGTATGACACAGTCAAGCCCCTTAACATGGCAGGAATCCCTGCGTACCTTTCCATCTCTTCTCTGGTAACTCCACGTCTTACTCTGCATTCCCAAACACCAAGGACTTCTACTCCTTTTCACAGAGCATGATGCTTTTGCTTTGTTTTGTTTGGCTTTTTTTTTTAAAAACTTCTGGGGCCCTTCCTCAGAATTCTTTCTTCATCTTAGTCTTTGAGATTTCAAGTCTGAACTCAGACGTCTTCTTCTCCATAAAGCCTTCTCTCCTCTCGAAGGTTTCCCTTCCATGTATTCCTGACCACCGTGTACTTGGTTCTTGAACTACTCTTGTCCCATTACTGGTTCCTGGTTTTGTCTGTTGTGGGCGGAGGTCACGTAGAGGAACAGGACAGCGGCAGACCTGGGAACAGGACCCGGGCCACCCAAGGGTCCTCGCCCCCTCGCCCCCTCCTGTGCCCCCGGGATGTTGGTTCCGTTCACAGGTCGTGCAGCCGGAGCCATTTTCCAGGGCACAGCCTTCAGACAGCTATGTGCTGTTGAGACCAGCTGGATGTGCACAGGACTCAACCCCACTAAAGCCTCTTTATAAACTTGTAAGATTCTGTGGACAGGTGCAGAGATGTGCTCATCTTGCCGCTGCCCAAGACCAGCCTGGTAAGTTCCTCACTCATTAGACCTGCCACCTGCTGACGTGGAGTGGCCTGCCCCTTCCTTTAGTCCGTCCTTGCCCTCGGTGTGCGGGACTGGTTTGCAAACCAGCAATGGGGGAGCCCGCCGGTGGGAAGAAATGAGTCTTGGGGAAGAGGCATCTGTGGGGGACACCCCCGAGCAGGCCACCGACCTCTCTGTGGGAGGGGCTGACCGGACTCTGGGCGCTGAGAACCACCACCGGCTTTCTTCCGCTCCAACCTCCCCTTGCCCACTGAGAAGGCCCGCGCGTCGAACGCTAGTTGGAGGGCTTGCGCCCAGCGCGCAGCCGCAGACGAGGGAAGCACGTGGCGGCCGCGGGGGCGGGACCGGCCTCGCCTGGGGGCGGGGCCGCAGGCGCTCTGTGCGCAGCTAGAGGCTGGAGCTCGGGTTAGGAAGTTGGACTGCTGAGGCTGGAGAAGGACGTGCCGGTGTCCACTTCTCTGCTGGCTCTGGGGCTGGCAGGGAAGCCGGGAGAACAGGATCGTCAGTCGAAGGACTTAGTGCGGGGTGTCGCAAAGCCAGGAGGGCGCCAGCTGCGGTGGACTGAGGTCTGCGCGCTGGGGAGCAAGCGTGAGTGAGCAGCCCCGAGGACACATCCCTGGGGCAGTGAGGATGGGACGAAGCTTGAGTGAGCCACCCGGAGGACGAATCCCTGGGGCAGTGAGGAGAACCAAGGTCAGGATATTGTGGTGATGCGGAGGATGCACCCTGTGCCGTTGGACCCCAATACAAAGGGCAATTTGAAATAGCAGTTACCCTTGACCTTCTTTTCCTTTTTTTTTCTTTTCTTTTCTTTCTTAAGATTATTTATTTATTTATTTGACAGAGGGACAATGAGAGAGGGAACACAAGCCAGGGTAGTGGGAGAGGAAGAAGCAGGCTTCCCGAGGAGCACGGAGCCCCACCTGGGACTTTCCATCCCAGGGCGCTGGGATCATGATCCAAGCTGAAGGCAGACGCTTAGTGGGCCTGAGCCACCCAGGCGCCCCACCCTTGATTTACAATAAGAAATACACCCCCAAAAACTCCTAGGAGAGTTTCCTTGTCTCTTGAAGATGTAAACCTTACCTTGTCTTTGAAATGTAAACACCCAGGACTAAGCACGCTTCCCAGGGTTGCCTGAGACTAGAGACTTAGCTCCAGGAAGGCAGGAACTTTGTTGTTTACATCCCCTAAACCCTATAGGTGTCTGGTATATAGCTGATGAATCAATGAATGAAGGCATTCTTGTTCTCCTAACTTCTCAAAAAGTTTTTTTTCATTTCTTAGGCAGGGGTGACTAAGCTAAATCTCTCTGGCCTGTTCTTGCTTCCTCTTTTCCCATACTGTTGACTTACTTAACCAATTCTCATAGAATACCTTTCCCTTCCCCCATTTTGTATGGTTTTTAAAACTAACTTCAGAATGGCCTCTGTTAACTCTATTTCATTAGCTCTACACGTGCCTGTACTTAATTTTCTACTGGATCAGTCTGTGTGATACCAGAACATATGGCTTCCCTCTCTGGTACATACACAGTGAAACTACTTGCTTTAATTCTGGAGGGCAAGGACCAAAAACACATTCTGGCTTCCTGATACAACTTCCAACTTTAATACTACCTGAGAAATCTCCCACACAGAGCAGAAGAATGACCTCTACCCTGTTTCTTGCATTCCGTTAGTATATGAGGAGCTGTAACACCACAACGAACTGGCTATAATCCTGCCTTCAAGGGCTGTGTAAATTTATAAAGAAATGAAACAAGAAGCCAAACAGCTATAGCCCAGTTGTGGAAAATGTTGTAACTCGCACCAGAGAGTTACTTTCTGACCTAGGGTTCTAAGGGCAGGGAGCTGAAGTGCCAAACTCCACCAGAAGTGGAACTCCACCATTCCAGTACTGTTCTGCGCCCTGTGCCCGAGGCACAGGTGCCCGCCAGTGCCCTGGCAGCAGTCATCAGCAGGTGTGTTAGCCCTTCAGCCACAAAGCAAAACAAGCAAGGTGCAGGCACTGCCTTAAAGGGATCATCTGTTTAGTTCTTGGGATAGAATTTTAGGTTATTCAAACAGGAGGCACCCTCTCAAACTCCTAAATGTACTTCTTTAGAAAAATATCAGAGCTCTCAGGCTCTGGTTCGACTCAGTACATAGCTCAGAACAATAACTCCTCTTTCTAAGAATCATGAAAGTAGGACAGCTGAGCCAAGCCTCAGAAAAGCACAGGCTAGCTTTGTTAAATGTGTTAACCAACTAGTATGCTGTTAATAAAACCTTGGAACTGGAGCTCAGAAGCCTTTAATGAGGATGGAGAATTTAGTAAACATTTCTTCATACCTTTATGTGTTTATCCACTCAGTAAATACTTATGGGGAAACTACTGTGTGTCAGGAAACATACCAGGACATAGAGAGACAGTCATGAATTAGACATAACCCCTACCTATCAAAGGGCTTACCATTTAGAAATTCAAGTAACCTCCAGTTATAATAGAATTTTCCATCTGCACAGAATAACATGGAAATGAGGGAGGAGCAGTTAACGCTGGTTTGAGGGAGCATGGGATTCTCCCTGGCCAAGTCATCGTCACTCGATCTTGAAGGAATTAGAAGGCTTAGAACCCTATCTTGCATTTGACCTTGGTTAACTCAGACTTTTGTGGGTCACCCCTCTGCATTAACTCTGTACTGTAGAGGTTCTGGTGATCCTCTCCTGAGATAGAGATGTATCATAGAGGCACAGAACAGAACTAGCTGTCATTGACTCACATGTGTGATAGTGTTCCTAAATGAGCACTGGTCCCAACTGTAGTGTTTACAGAGTAAATAAAAATATGCAGATGCTTACTTGTTGTTGAAAATATTCCTCATTAGGACCACAGACCTCTTCTCTAAACTGCTGAGGCATAGAAGTACTTTGTTTCACTCCTGGAAATCTGCATCTACTTGTGCCTGATTGAGTGAACCTAGAACAACAGAGAATAAGAGTACTTGAAAATATCCTTACTGATTGGTTCTGGAATGGAGAGGTGTTGGCATGGACACACTTCATGTTTTTCTAGAGGAGGGTTTTAATGTTTCTTTTTTTTTAATTTGTTTTTTCGGCTTTTAGTCAACTGCTTAAAGATCAGGCATGCACATTTTAACAATACTTCTCTCAATAGCTGCCATTGTTTCCAGCACAAAATCTTTATGTAACCTTTTCAGTCAATATACTTATGAACACACTCTGCTTGTGATTGACCTTTAAATTGTTGAGACTAAACCTTAATCAAAATTTTTCAAAAGCGATGCCTAACAAAGTGCTCACTTGTGCTACCCCAAGGGAATAGTTTTGAGGTGAGGATGCACTCCATTTTTCACTTTGAACATTTCAGAAGTTAGGGTGTCTTTTTTATAATGCAAAATACAATAAAGGTGGAGGCTATAACTGCCAAATTATGATTCTATGATGAGACCCAGGAGAATATGATATATTTCCATGCCTGAGAAATTTTCTCTTAACAAAAGACAGAAAATTATAAAGAAATACTCACATTAACTACGAGTCCAGGTGCAAAAGTGGACTGAAAATTCAGTTCATGTGTTATTGCCATAATCCCCCTTGGGTGTCGGTGTCAGAGGGAACATGGACGCTGTAACATTGTCAGTAAAGCAATCTTAAAAATAAGTGAGCAGATACTGTACAAACATCAGTTCAATCTCCCAAGCAAACGCCACCCGCACAGACATCACTCCATTGATGGGTCAGACATGTGAACCTCCGAGGCACATTCTGTTCTCCAAATCTTGGAATTTTGGCCTCTTAAAAGAAGAACCATACAAATACATGGAAGTAAGAACAACATAAATAATGTGAAAGAGATCCCCCCCCACACACACAATCAAGTCCACTCTACATGACTGGGTAAAAGTCCTTGGAAACGTGTATTGATATCAGGGAAACTAGCTGAGTCAGTAGAAACACACATCCAGAACAGGATTTTGTAAAGTGAAATGAGATTATTGACAATTTAATCTGTAATGGATTGAACCAGAAGAAATGGCAGAAAAAACGTGCCAAAGTAGAATCATGATTATGTTGTTTCTTAGCTTACAGAGTGCATACTATTGTAAAGAACTCTGGTCCAGGGAATCAGAAACTGAAAGTTCTAGTAATGCCTATGTTGCTAACTGCAGACAGGAAAGACACTTCACCTCCATTGTACAAGGATGACACTTGCCCTTATCCATTATAAAGCACAGCACTTGAGGAATGCAACCAGGGATTTCCAGCAAACACTTAAGAAAATCAGAGCTCCTTCATAAGGAAAATAACATCCCCACCTAAAAATACCCCTACTTCCCAAGCTTCTATGGGTTGGCCTCCTGACTTAGCAAAAAATATAAGTAAAGTTCTTACCTTTCATAATATAATGATGACTCTGCCCCCCTCATGTCTCGTGCCTAAGGCGTAATGGTTTTGCATTAGCCAGTATCGTGGAATGACTGTGGGTAGTTGTTTGGAGTTCAGTCATGAATTATCTGTGAGCCAGCACCTACCAACAGCTGGCTTCAGATAGCTGATATTGGAAAAAAGACAGTCTAATGGACATGCTAACTACTCTTTTTCCCAGATTCCTGCTTGCTGCATTTTAACTTAGACCACCAAGAAGCAAGGTACTTGGACCAAATTATCTCAGTTCTCTGTGTAGAAATGCCTTTACTGATTGATGATGCAAGGTTTTGCCCTGAGCCTTTTCAGAGGGTCGATATGAAAACTGTCTCATCAGTATTTCTGTTGTTTTTGTAAAGCTGTAGCGAGGCAGTGTCCGCTGTGCTTGCAAATAATCAGTTTTAAAAGGCCCCACAGAAATTCACCTTATTTAACTTAATTCTCAGAAAAGGTTTGTTTCTGTCTGTAGATGTGTATGCTTTCATTTGTCTATAGTGAACCTTAAGGAGCTAATGAGGTTTCCTTTTAAAGCTGAATTCAGATGTACCTTAGAAATGAACTCACTCTGGGTTTATGACACTATTTGGGGGAGGGGGGCGGGTGAGGTTTAGATAGCATTTCTTTTGTCCTAGTCATCGGCTATCCATTTTACATGGTATTTTAACTTGAAAGTTGCTTTCTATCTTTTTCAACTTTTGGAGTCATATAGCTGAGGGTATAGAGAAAAAGCACCACAATTCACTGCATATTTACTCTGTGCCAGGTACTTACATGTATAACCTTAGGTGGTATTTAGTAATGCCATAATCTGTTTTAAAGATGAGGTAAGGATATGTCAAATAACAGAATTAATGTGACAAAGCTGGTGAGAGTAGAGCTGATACTTGAACCCCAGAGCTTTTCCGGGTTTGTCCAAAGTACCTGCACCTATTTAGGACTCTACTACCTATAGAAGCTTATTTCGAGCATGATTATTAAGTTAACCTTGCAATACTGTGTATGAGGATAAAATAAAATGAAAGCACGAAAATACTTTGAAAGAATTTTCAAACGGTACACAAAGGTGAAATATTTTATTATCTCTTACTCCCATTATACTGATCATTGAAAGATTTGAATCAGTATATTAAAATATAAGGGTTGTGTGTTAAAGTATGCAACTCTAATCTTGACTTCTCCATTCTTTATTATGGTCGGCTTGGGAATAACATAGATTTGAATCGTGCAGGGTCACTTAACATATGGGTTTTTTTTTTCTTTTTCCTTAAGATTTTATTTATTTGAGAGAGAAAATGAGAAAGAGAGAGATGAGCAGGGATAAGGATAGAGGGAGAGGTAGAAGCAGAATCCCCACTGAGCAGGGAGCACAATGTGGAACTTGATTCCAGGACCCCACGATCCTGACCTTAGCCAAAGACAGACGCTTAACCACCTGAGCCACCCAGACACCCCATGGATTATTTTTCAGTAAATACAGCACTGTAAATGTATTTTCTTTATGATTATCTTAAGGATATTTTCATTTCTTTACTTTATTGTAAGAATATTGTATATAATGTAGAGAAAACATGTAAAATATGTGTGTTAATTGACTGTTTATGTTATTGGTAAGGTTTCTGGTCAATAGTAAGCTATCAGTAGCTAAGTTCTGTGAGTCAAGAGTTATATGTGGATTTTCTTTTTTTTTCTAAGATTTTTATTTATTTATTTGGCAGAAACACAGTGAGAGAGGGAACACAAGCAGAGGGACTGAGAGAGGGAGAAGCAGGCCTCCCGCCAAGCAGGGAGCCCGATGTGGGACCCAATCCTGGGTCTCCAGGATCATGACCTGAGCCAAAAGCAGTCGCTCAACCAACTGAGTCACCCAGGCGCCCCTAGAGTTATATGTGGATTTTCAACCACAAGGAGGGTTGGCACTTATAACCCCCTCATTGTTTGAGTCAACTGAAGTTTTCAATGACAATTTTTAATCAAGTGGAAAGCTAAAAAGAGCTTTGACAAAAGTCCCTCAGATGTAAAATACTTTACCGAAATTCATTAACAGATGACATTCTAAATCAAACTTCAGCTCATAAAATTCCTATTCTGGTAAAGAAATTATTCTTATACCATACATATAGCACCTTCCTATAAGCCATATGAAACCATCCATTTGAAAACCCTACGGTGGTCTGCTGACCTGCAAATAGCTATTTCAAAGAAGAGATGTATAGAAACTATTTTTTCCTTTGTTTTAAGAAACAGCCTCAGAATTTATGAAATTATCGACCATCTCTACACACAGACAAGAACAGTCCATTCAAGAACAGTCCATTCACTCTTTACCCCAGTCTTACTACTCAGCAAATAAAGTACAACCTCATCATACTGATCTTATTTCATTAATTCCTCTCTTTCTCTTCTCATGTCAGCACTTTATCATTTCAGAAAATGACTTTTGCTATTTCACTTCTGGATACTAATTATATTTTTTATTTTGTGTGTTAATCCTACTTCCTTTGGCTTGTCAGTAAGAAAATATTTTAAAACATCATCACAAACCATGAATATGTTTCTAAACATCAACTTCAGGGGTGCCTGGGTGGCTCAGTTGGTTAAGCAACTGCCTTCGGCTCAGGTCATGATCCCGGAGACCCGGGATCGAGCCCCACATCGGGCTCCCTGCTCGGCGGAAGCCTGCTTCTCCCTTTCTCACTCCCGCTGCTTGTGTTCCCTCTCTAGCTGTGTTTCTCGCTGTCAAATAAATAAAATCTTTAAACATCAACTTCAAGTATAGCACAATGAAAACATCACTATATTGGGGAGATTCTGGTGCTATTTCGTTATTAAGAAGGTAAACAACTCAGGAAGTAGATTGCAGAACTGGGTGGTATTTAAGAAAAGCTTAATTCTTTCAGTGGGACATTTATCAAATTACAAAGTATTTTCTCTATCTTATTTTTAACTGAGTGGATCACAAGAATATCCTCATCTAACTCTTGTCCATACTTTGTCATCATCACTGGTGGTTGGGATACATATTTTTGTCTTTTATTTGTATTTTTAGAGGTCCTTGGACATCTGCCAAATCAGATATCATGGGGCGAGATGTGTCACAAAGGCTTCTGGCTTTATAAATTATAAATATAAATGAAGTAATAGTAACATATGGCCCTTAAATTAAGGTAACAAAGACAATTCTAGACAGTTGCTGACACTCCATTAAGGAAGTGGTAGAAAAAAAGTTGGGGTTGCAGAGAGAAGTGCCATCCCTTTCCAAGATGTATATCTGATCCAAAAGACCATCTAGGAGGGACTGCCTGTTGAGCAATGTTGGCACATCAGCCTGGGAAACCACTCCCGTAAAGCCAATACAAATGCAGAAAAAGAGCCAAAAAATAAGGAATCATGTGAATACACTTGACAGGTCCCCTTGTCAGGAAGCATAGCCTGAGGCAGAGATTTGGATGCAATCTCTAAGGCACAGAAGGGAGCAGAATGGAAAAGAGAGAACCAAGCAAGGACATGATGTCAAGTAAAGTGTAGTGTTGGCCGGTGCGTTAGTATTAGGTGAAACTGTAGAACAAAAATTGGCAGGATTTTTGTAAAAGATAGCCTCTCTCTCTTTTTTAAAGATTTTATTTATTTGACAGAGAGAGATCACAAGTAGGCAGAGAGGAAGGAGGAAGCAGACTCTCTGCTGAGCAGAGAGCCCAATGCGGGCCTCTATCCCAGGACCCTGAGATCATGACCTGAGCTGAAGGCATAGGCTTTAAGCCACTGAGCCACCCAGGCGCCCACAAATAGCCTTTCTTACAGCTCCTCAACTCTTCCATTGTAGCATGAGAGCAGCCACAGACAATAAAAAGTGGCTTTGTTCCAATAAAACTTTATTTACAGAAATATTCAGTGGGCCAGATTTGCCCCCCAAGGCCATTGTTTGATGATTCACTCTCTAGAGTATAAATCACACCACAGAATTGGCTGTCCCCTTCTCCTCACCTCAGAGCCAAGGAGTTTGGCTTTTTGTCTCTGTATTGTCAGTCATCAGCTGTGGAGCTGGGGTAGGGGTGCTGCCTAACCGTCCCCCTGCTCCCGCCCCAAGACAAAGTGGTTCCCATCAGTGAAGACAGTAATTCCCAAACTTCATGATGAGTCAGAATCACGTGATGTTCCAGAGAATACACATTTCTGGGCCCCACACAAAGTGTCTGATACAGTCTAGTTATAGTCTAGAGTCTGAGAATGTGCATTTGTAGCAAGTTTTCCAGGGAGTTTAATGCTTCTTTTCTTGGAACCACTCTTTAGGATCATGAACTTCACAGTTCTCCAGAGGAAGGGCATCTGTGAGCCTTTTGTAAACAGCACTCTCAACAGCTAGAAGCTTGGTACACTGACTAGTGGAAGGTATCTCAGTAGGCCATTGACAGCATCTGGTACAGAACCTTGACAAGTTTGCATCAGGAAAGCTATAGACTTTTAAAAATGTACGTCTGAATAAGGAAATATTTATTCGTGACCATTCTCTTCTTGATGATGCTTCTCATTCTTGGACTGTCTTTGCCTAACCTCTTCTGATCCAGCTAATTCTTGATACTCAGTTATATCCATCTGGATATTTTACTTATTTATATGTGTTTTCTACCATGTGTTTATTGATGCATTCATTGGTATTGTTTGGCATACTGATCTTTGTTAAATTCTAATCTCCTTGAGAGCAGAGACCATGTTTTCTCTTAATTTTATAGCTATTAAGGGAAGAGAATTCTATACACTTCATGGCTGCTTTGAGTCAATATTTCCCTGGGGAAAATAAAACCTAGAGCATATAGAAAATAAGGGTTTCTTTATTTAATTCCTATCATAACTTCTTATTCTTAACGTATATTTTTGTTATCATAAAATATATTCCCAGACAATTGACATTAGGACTGTAAACACTGAATCTCTCTCCAGATTTGTCCTCATACATATTATAGTCCAAGTATTAATGCCTTCCTGTGAGTACTCTAATGCTGGCTCATAGATTCATTGCCAGGAGATCAAAGCAGAAAGAAGAATCTTAATTTGTGCCTTATGAAGTAAGTTCTGTGAAGCACATTACTTTCAAGGCAAAGAATATTGTGTATCATGAACTGTGTATCTAGATCTTGACTTTATTTTTCTTACTTCCTTGAAGACAAAGCAGACAGATGAGACTTGGTGTTGGGGTTAGTTAACTACTTAACTAGTTTCTAGAGTGAAGTTAAGTCTATGTAGAGGATAATGATTGATGGTATATCAACTGCAAGTGTTCAAATAACACACAAACACGGTAGGCTGGGGAGTGACTACTGAGTTAGGATGCAGGCTCATTTAGAGCTAGAGATGGGGAGTTGAGGTGCTGAATAAAACGTAGGATATTATAGTCTACTGGACAGAGTCCTACAAACTACAGTAGTAAGTCCAGCCAGAATATTTTAAGAAACACCAAGGGTCAAAAATCAAGCAAAGGGAACTAATAATAATATCAAGAGAGAAAGTGCTGGGTCGTAAGCCACAGGTGAAGCCAAGATCCAAATTTAAAAAAGGAGAAATTAGAACTCAAGAGGTCATAAAGAAAGGGTAGACATAGCTGACAACCAAAAGAAAACAGAGTAAGTACTAGTGACACATGCAGCTTTTCTTTATTGTCCAGAGGGTATGAAGACCTAAATGAAAAACCAAGGAGAAGGCATTGTTTTTCAGGTTGAATAGCAGCATATATACTTGACGACCCAGCAGCACTGCTCGATTATAGACGTATAAGCTAGAGAAAATTACCAAGGTGCAATAACAAGTTTGAATAAGAGTGTTCAAAGCAAGGTTTTTCTTAAAAATAAATAACTAGAAACAACCCAAATGCCTATTTACAAGAAAATGAATAAATGATGCTATGTTCACATAATAGAATATTATACATCAGGGGAAATAAATGACCTGCAGCTCCATGCAAAAACATAAATGAATCCTAAAAATATAATACTGAGTGAAGGAAGCTTATAAACCCTGCTTCCACATAACTGCAAGAGAATGTTCTTACTGTCCTGATAACAATAATAAAATATACAAAATCATACCTTTTTTAAAACCCATAAGGGAGCTGAGGTCATGAGGCAACCATAAGACCTGAATTTCATCTTTTTTTTAAGATTTTATTTATTTATTTGACAGAGAGAGAGATTGCAAGCAGGCAGAGAGACAGAGAGAGAGAGACAGAGAGAGAGAGAGAGAGAGAGAGGAGGAAGCAGGCTTCCTGCTGAGCGGAGAGCCCAACACGAGCCTTGATCCCAGGACCTTGAGATCATGACCTGAGCGAAGGCAGAGGCTTAACCCACTGAGCCACCCAGGTGCCCAAGACCTGAATTTCAAAAACAGGCAAGCCCCACTAAGGAGAAACAAGACATGGAAATTATTTTACCTTTGCCAGAGCATGAGAGAAACAGGGAGCCACTCCAGAAGAAATTAAGAATAAATTAGCTAAAATATTAACAAATTCCTAAAGGCCAAATATGAGCAGCATATCACTTTAGAATAAGTAATAATTTAAAAAAAATAATCTGCTTGTGTTAAGGCACAAAACCATCCACTTCCCTGGATCTATCTTTTATAAAAATTAAAATCCTTAAACCACTTAGGGAAGAGCGGCAAATCCTCTGCTCCTCTGGGTCACAAGCGAAGAGGCAGAAGCAAAACCCATCTGCATCTAAGGGAAGAATATGACACTTCCCTCCTGCATACAGAAAACTTATTGGGGAAGAGGAGAAACAAAGTTGTCTTTCCGGCGAGAGAGAAAAGAAAGTCTCTTTATGCCCAGGGTCCTGCACTAATACACAACAGAAGCCTGCTACCTTAGGGGAGAGTCAGGAAACCCTTCTGCCCTATACTTGCCACAGACGCAAGACACAGTCTGGTTGCTGTGGTGAATTGACAGGCATACTGGAAATACCCTATCCTGAAAGCTCAGGCACAGAGGTCCTGGCTGAAGATGAGACTGGGCCAAGGAAACCAAAATATCCCCTGGTCCCACAAAATAAACTCCTAGCAACAAGTAAGAAGCAATAGCAATCTATCCCTGAGGAAAGAAAAAAAGAGTGTGGAAAGAGAATCTTGCAATGTAAGCACATAGGGACTCCTAAAAGCTAAAGGTAGCACTGAGGCACAGGGAATAATCCTGTAGAACTCCAGGCCATGCTATGAGATGAAGGTAATGGCTGTTCAGTGCTGGAGGAACTTGAAGCCTATGGTACACTATCAGTAACTATAGCAACCACATAACAGAAACCTAGTTGGACTAGAGACTAGATTGACTCAACCCCATCACACTAAGAGTCTGAGAAGATATAAGTCCATTTCCAGGAATAAATGCTATTTACCCCAATATCTTCTAAATGATGTGGCACATTCAATCAAAAATTATGAGGAGTGCCTAGTTGGCTCAGTTGGTAGATTATGTGACTCTTGATCTCAGTGTTGTGAGTTCAAGCCCCACATTGGGCATAGAGATGACTTAAAATGTTTTTTTTTTAAATCTTAAAAAAAAATTATGAGTGAGACCAAAAAAATAAGGAACAAAAGAACTATTGTCAAGGGAACAAAGTAACAAATAGAATCAGATTGGAGGAAATTCAAGTGTTAGAACTCAGAGACAGCAACTTTAATTATGACTAATATGCTAAAGGACCTAACAAAAGATTGACAACATATGTTTAAAAATGGAGGATTGTAGCAGAGATATGGAAACTATTAAAAGTATCAAACAGAAAAGCTGTAACTAGGGACCTTGGCTCAGTCCATTGAGCATCTGATTCTTGATTTCAGCTCAGGTCATGATTTCAGGGTCACGAGATTGAGCCCCATGCCTGGCTCTGTGCTGGGCATGGATCCTGCTTAGGATTTGCTCTTTCCCTCTCCTACTCCCCTTACTTTTATCCCTCTCTGAAGAGAAAGAAAGAAAGGAAAGGAAGGAAAGGAAGGAAGGAAGAAGAAAGAGAGAGAGAGAGAGAGAGAGAGAGAGAGAGAAAGAAAGAAAAGCTATAAATAAAATTTGATATTAGAGATAATTCTTCCAATAGGCACGTCAGTAGGTTGGCTATGGCTGAAAGAAGAATCAGTGAACTTTGGGATAGATCAATAGAAATTAGCCAAACTTAAAGACAAAGATGAGAGAGAATCAGAACAAAGCATCTAAGAGCAATGGTATAATATCAAGTCTAACATATATGTAGTTGGAGCTCTAGAATGAGAAGAACAGACTTCTCATCAGAAACATTGTGACCTAGAAGAGAATAGAAAAGCATAATTAAAGCACTGAAAGAAAATCTGACATTCCAGAATTCCATACTTAGCAATGTTATCCATCAAAAAGGAAGGCAAAAACAAAGACTTTTTCAGAAAAACAAAAGCTAAGGTAATATATATATATAATTCTCTTATTTTTAGTCATTTTAAATATATATATTGTCTAAGGCTTAAGGAGTACAGTATATTGACTGGTTTGCATATGAGAACTAAAATGTGTGACAATAGCACAAAAGGTGGAAGGAAATTGTTATAAGGTTCATACACTCCACATGAAGTAATATAATATGTGAAGATACACTATAAGGAGTTACAGACATATATTGTTAACCTTAGAGTAATCGCCAAAATCATTATTAAGGTGATTTAACTAAAAAACCAAGTGGAAGTGAAGTACAATCCAAAATATGTTCCATTAACCCAAAAGAAGTCAGGAAAAGCAGAAAAAAAGGAGCAAAGAACAGATTGGATAAATAGAAAGATAGTGTATTCAAATCAAACCATGCCAATAATTACATAAAATGTAAATTATCTGAATGCTCTAATTAAAAATGATAATGCACAAAAATTTAACTACAATGTGATAACTTTTGTATAAGCCTGAAAATGAGCAAAACAGAACAATACCCTTGTGTTTTTCTAAAGATTTCATTTATTTGAGAAAGAGGTAAACGAGAGAGAGAGAGCAATAAGCAAGATAAGGGGCAGAGGGAGAAGAAAGCTCTCCACTGAGCACTGAGCAGGGAGCCAGTTGTGGGGTCCAATCCCAGGAGTCCAGGATCATAACCTGAGTGGAAGGCAGGCGCTTAACCAACTGAGCCACCCAGGTACCCCTAAACAATACCCTTAAGGATGTATTTATATGTATATATACTTAAAATATGAATAATAAAATTCACAATAGAGATTACTTATAGAAAGAGATCAAGAACACAGAATTTGAAGGAAGAACAGCAGCTTCAGTGATATGGTAAAATTTTGGTTCTTAAATTGGGTGTTGAATATACATTTATTGTGTTTTGATACTCACATGTGTTCCTATATTTTATCGTGTGTGTTAAAATACTTTCAAACAGAAGGTTGTATAAACAACTAAATATAAAAAGGGACCTCAAAGTAAGGTAGATTGATTTTTTAAAAAACAAAGAGGGAAAGGGTTTCTAGAACTATACTGAAGTGAAAGATCCCATAAGAATTTAATTCAACAATATTTTGAACATATATTCCATCTACAAGGTGCTGAGCTATGCAGTGGATATAAAATAATGAATAAAACACCATTTCCAACTTTCATCAACTTAGAGCATAGTAGAGGAATTGATGGTCAAATCTCTATCTGAAAATAATATGTTATTTGGACATGCCTGAAAATAACACAGTGGTTGAGCAGAAAGAGAGAGGCAGTAAAGATACAGATGAGATAAGATTGGCCATGAGTTAATAACTTTTGAAGCTCTGTGGTAGGTATGGGGTTCATGAATCTATTTTTCCACATCTATGTATGTTTGAAATTTCTCCTAATAGAGGTGGTTTTGTTCTGTTTGCTTTACAAAAGCTATCTGATTCCATACTTTTACCTTAAAAATAAGATGAGGAATTGGTGAACATTTTGATCAACAGTGAAAAAGCTAGGTGACAATTTCATGATTCTAAACATCTTGACAGGCTAGAACAATAGGCTAAGTAAAAGAAGAAAAAGTATAATAGAGATGCAAGAAAAAGAAATAAAAGATATATACATTGGAAAGGAGGACATAAAATTGTCTCTACTTGCAAACAATATAATTATGTAAAAAATCTTGAAGCTTCAAAAAAAGTATTAATTAGGGCATAGCACTGTTGAAGAATATAATGTCAATATAAAATTTAATCATTTCTATACACTAGCAGCGAATAATCAGAAATTTAAATTTTTGAAGTAACATTTTCAGTAGCATCCAAAAAATGAAATATATATATGCAGGTCTTACAAAGTAAGTGCAAGATCTCTATGCTGAAAATTAAAAAAAAACATTGATGAAAGAAATCAGAGAAGTCTAAATAAGTGAAGAGATGCACCAGTTCACAGAATGGAAGGTTTAAAATTGTTAATATGTCAATTCTTCCGAAACTGATCTATAGATTCAAACATAATCTTAGTCAAAATCCCAGAACGTTTTTTTTTAGAAACTGACAAACGCGTTCTAAAATTTACATAGATAGGCAAATCACCTAGAATAGTCAAAACTTTTTGAAAAAAAAAAAAGAACAAAGTTGAAGTTTCCCATTACCTGATTTCCACACTTACTATCAAAACTATATCTTTAGGTTCTGCTAACAATTGTAATGTGGCTGGCAGGGGCCCCACACATGCAACAAGCAATATGTTGACACCAGCTGACCATCCTCCAATTGAACTCAATTCTGACACTATCTACTCAGAGATAGCACAAGACCCCACAGATGGAAGGGCGTTGGTCCTACAAAACTGCCCCACACTTACACTTCACATACAAGTCTTGGAACCAGGTTGGTCCCTATACTTCTGCCCCACTGCCTATAAAGAAGAGATTCTCAAGACCCCCTTTCAAGTTTGAGTCATTTACTAGAGTGGTTCACAGAACTCAAAGAAACCTTTACTTACTAGAAATATCAGAGAAACATTTACTTTACTAGATCACTAGTTAATTACAGAAGGCTAGTACTCAGAAGGCCCAATGGAAGAGATGCATAGGGCAAGACATGAGGCATGGGAATCCCTGGCCCTCTACAGGTGTGACACTTGCCCAGGATCTCGCGAGGCTCACCAGCCCAGGAGATCTCCATGCCCAGACCTTCTGGGCTTTTAGGAAGGCTTTATTACACAGGCACAAGAGATTAAATAACTTGCCATTGGCAACTGATTGAACCTCCAGGCCCTCTCATTCCCTGAAGGTCTGTGGAGGGCGGCGAGGGGTACTGAAAATTACAACTCTCTAAATCTTACAGTTATTTCCTCTGGTGACCAGCCCCCATTCTCAGGTGACCTAGGGGCATTCCAAAAGATTTCATTAATGTTACAAAAGACACCTTTGTTTCATTACATCTTAGGAAATTCTAAGGATTTGGGGAGATGTGAGCCAAGAACTGAGGAGGAAAACCAAATATATATGAGAAGTTTATGTTAGTCATCTAAATGACAAATACATATTTCTTATGAATCACAGTATCACACTATCAAAGTCAAGACAGTCTGACAGAGAGAGGACAAAGTATAAATAAATGGAACAGACGAGTCCAGAATAGAAGCACACACATCGTATCAATTTTTTTAAAAATTGTATTTATTTAGTTGTCAGAGAGAAGGAGAGAGAGATAGAGAGTAAGCACAAGCTGGGAGAGCAGCAGGCAGAGAGAGAAGCAGGCTCCCCTCATAGCAAATGGCCTGATGCAAGATTCAATCCGAGGACCCTGGGATCATGACCTGAGCTGAAGGAAGGCAGCCACCCAGGTGCCCCAGTATCAATTAATTTTCTATGAGGATGCAAAGACAATTTAATGGAGAAAGGGAAGTCATTTCAACAAATAGTGCTGAGACAATTGGATAACAATGGAGGAAAATTGGATAAAAATAGGTTATTTTTTTTAAATGAACCTTAATCCATACTTCTCACTCCATACAAAAATTAATTCAAATTGTATTGTGACCTAAATGTCAAACCTATAAATTTCTAAAAGAAAACATAAAGTAGCATCTTTGCATTTTTGAGTCAAACATTAATTTCATAGCTATAACCCCAAAGCACAATCCATAAAAGAAAACATTTGATAAACTGGACTTCATCAAAATTAAGAACATTTACTCATCAAGAGATGAATCAGAATGATGAAAAGATAAGCCACAGAAAGGGAAAAACTGTTTACAAATCATATTTCTAATAAAGAAAATATAAAGAACTCTCAAAATTCAATAATAAATGGGGGAGATATTTGAATAAACACTTCATCAAAGAAGATATAAAGATTTCTAATAAATACCTGTAAAGATGCTTAATATCAATAGTCACTAGGGAAAAGCAATGTAAAACCACAGGAGGATGCAACTATAGACCTATTAAAATCAAATCTAATTAAAAAAAATTGCCGGGGCACCTCTGTGGCTCAGTGGTTAAGCTCTGCCTTCAGCTCAGGTCATGATCCTGGAGTCCCAGGGTTGGAGCCCCTCATCGGGCTCCCTGCTCGGTGGGAAGCCTGCTTCTCCCTCTCTCACTCCCACTGCTTGTGTTTCCTCTCTGGCTGTGTTTCTCTCTGTCAAATAAAATCTTCAAAAAATAAAAATAAAAACCTGACAATACCAAGTGCTGACAGAAAGGAGAGCAACTGGAACTCTCATACATTGCAGGGAGGAAAGCAAAATAGTAAAGCTACTTTTGGAAACATTTTAACAATTCCTTATAAATTCAAGGATTCATAAATTCACATGCTTAAACAAGAAACATAGAAATCCCACTACCAGATATTTCTCCATGTGAATGAAAACCAAGGTTCAAACAAAAAGATGGCCAGAAATGTTTACAGCAGCTTATCTGTAATTGCCAAAATCTAGAAACAGCACAAGTATCTCTCAAATAAGAATGGGTAAACTTGATCGTAGTATATCTGTATGATGGAATAATAGCAATGTAAAGGAAAAGGAACAAAGACGTGATACATGCAACGAGATATAACTGAATCTCCAATGCATTCTACTTAACAAAAGAAGCCATAGTCGAAAACCTAAATGATTTCATTGAAGTGACATTCTTGCAAAGGCAAAACTAAAGAGACAGAAAACAGCAGTGGTTTGCCAGAGGTGGGAGTTGTCTACAGAATTGCTCTGGGGAATATTTTGGAGCAATAAAACTTTTCTTTATCTTGACTGTGGTGGTGTTTACATGCTTATAAAAATTTATGAAAACTTACAGAACTCTACCATAAAAAGAGCAGATTTTACTACAAGCAAATTATGCCTACGTTTTTTATGCAAAAAAATCCCCCTCCCAAAATTTATAGGGATAACTATAAAATATTTTGATTCACAATATTAATAATTCATAAAGGCAAAAATGAGGAAGATATGGTTTAATGTACACCCATGTAGAAAAGTACACGAAATAGAAGTGCTGAGTGGCTCAGTTGGTTAAGCATCTGCATTCACTCAGCTGGTGTCTCTCATGCCCCCTGCGAGTGCTATCTCTCAAATAAATAAAATCTTTTTTTAAAAAAGAAAAATATAAATAATTATAAATTCAATATGAATAAACACCTTGGCATGGGTGAGCAGAGAGTCATTTAACTCTTTATTCTTTTTTTAAGATTTTTACTTATTTGAGAGAAAGAGAGAACAAGCAGGAGGATGGGCAGAGAATGGGAGAAGCAGACTCCCTGTTGAGCAGGGAGCCCTACGTGGGGCTCCATCCCAGGACCCTGAGATCATGATCAGAGCCAAAGGCAGACGCTTAACCCACTGAGCCCAGAGACCCCAAAAGTCATCTAACTCTTAACAGATGTGTAGAATTCAAAATAAGGGAGTAGTACCATATTATTCTGTACTACTGAGATTCTTCTGCGACAAGGGAGTAGTACCATATTATTCTGTACTACTGAGATTCTTCCTGGGTTCAGGTAAAAGGAGGGATATTAACCAAGTACCATTATCTACAATTGAATGGCCTTTTCTGAAACAGTGTGAATTTGCTATCACTCTGTTCAAGTAGAGAACACTGAGATCAATTTTGAAGTAACTTAGTAAGTCAGAACTTTAGGGTCCTGGGATCAGGCCCCACATCATCAGGGTCCTTGCTGGTCAGGGAGCCTGTTTCTCCCTGTCCCTGACCCTGCCTGTACTTTCTTTCTCGCTTTTCATGTAAATAAAACCTTTTTAAAAAAAAATAAATACATAATTTATTAATCATTCACAGTTCATTGACTCATTTACTAACTAATTACCTCATCTGCATTTACCAAGCATCTACTGTGTGTCTTTTAACATATACAGTATTAAGTGTCAGGGGTAAAAAAAAAAAAAAGTGGTAATTTATAATTATTTTAATTTCATTTGTCTTATACAGGTGTCTCTAAACAAAGTAAAATGCATTATAGATCATTTTTTCAAGCCAAAAGCCTTATTAGTGTAATTAGTACGCACATATCTCACAATATGCACACAATTGAAATGGCCCGTTCCTAATTTTTTCTTGTCAAAAATGTACTTTGAAAAAAAAATGTACTTTGATTTAAAATCACCTTCTTGGGACGCCTGGGTGGCTCAGTTGGTTAAGCCACTGCCTTCGGCTCAGGTCATGATCCCGGAGACCGGGATCGAGTCCCACATCGGGCTCCCTGCTCGGCAGGAAGCCTGCTTCTCCCTCTCTCGCTCCCCCTGCTTGTGTTCCCTCTCTCGCTGTGTTTCTCACTGTCAAATAAATAAAATCTTAAAAAAAATAAAAAATAAAAAATAAAAAATAAAAAAAATAAAATAAAATCACCTTCTTAAGCCGCCTGAGTGGCTCAGTCACTTGAGCGTCTGCTTTAGCTCAGGTCATGATTTCAGGGTCCTGGGCTTGAGCCTTATGCTGGGCTCCCTGCTCAACAGGGAGTTTGCTTCTCTCCCTCCTTCTGCCCCTGCCCTCCCCTCGCCAACCCCACCCCACTTACTCTCTCAAGTAAATAAATAATTTTTTAATTATTTTTTTAAAGATTTTACTTATTTGACAGAAACACAGTTAGAGAGGGAACACAAGCATGAGGAGTTAGAGAGGGAGAGGCCTGCTTCCTGCCAAGCAGGGACCCCAATGTGGAACTCGATCTCAGGACTCTGGGGTCATAACCTGAGCTGAAGGCGGACACTTACCACCTAGGCACCCTGATAAATAAAATAGTTTAAAAATAAATATATAAAATCACCTTTTCCATGAGGGTTTCTCCAATTCTCTGAAGTTCAGGATGACCTCTCCCTCTTGTATTCCCTAAAAATATTTAACCATTTGTGTTTCACTTCAACACTTTATGTCATATTTCTTACTATATATCTTTGTGTGTACCTTTTGAAGTTTTTTTATTTTGTTGAGTATCAAGGAAACGTAAGTATACATTAATAATCATGTAAGAACGATAAAGTATCACACAAAAGGAATCACATGAAAAGCAACAGTCTCTCTTTTCCTTACTTTGCTGGACAGCCCCCCTCCCCAACTGTCCCACTCTCTAAAGGTAACTGCTGGGACATCTGGTGGGACACCAGCTGCCTTCTACTCAGGTCATGATTCAGCTCAGGATCCCAAGGTCCTGGGATGGAGTCTCACATCAGTCTCCCTGCTCTGCGGGGAGTCTGATTCTCCCTCTTCTCTCCCTCTTCCCCCCTCCCTGCTTATGCTTTCTTTATTTCTCTCTGACAAATAAATAAATAAATAAATAAATAAATAAATAAATAAATATTTTTTTAAAAAAATAAAAAAGATGACTGCTTTTTAATAATTTGTAGATACTAGCACTTTCAGATACTAGCTACTTTATTTTTTTTTTAATATAAACATAAGGTGGGGTGCCTGGATGGCTCACTCAGTAAAGCGTCTGCCTTCGGCCCAGGTCATGATCCCAGGGTCCTGGGATCGAGCCCCACCTTGGGCTTCTTGCTTAGCAGGGAGCTTGCTTCTCCTTCTGCCTGCTGCTCTCCCTGCTTGTGTGCATGCGCTCTCTCTCTCTCTCTCTCTCTCTCTCTCTCTCTCTCTCTGATAAATAAATAAAATCTTTAAATATATATATATATATAAACATAAGGTATTATATCTTGGTTCCTGCTATGAAAGAATAGATTTCAACTTCTTTGCCTTGTTTTCCATGTTCTTAGTCCCCTCCCAATTTTTATTTTTACCAGTTTTGTTTCACCAAATTCAGAAAGTACATCTTGACTTTAAGTTATGTACAATGAAGATATTAATGCTCCTACCTTTAATTCCACTTTGCCTCCCTCCCAAGGAGATTGCTTCTACTATCAAGATCAAGTTGATTCACTGGTGTTTTACCCCATTTATTGTTAATTCAGGCAATACCTTTTATTTCCTTCGTATTTGGACAAGAAATTCTGTTACAACTTTTTGTTTAATTTTTTCAGACATTTCTAATTGCCTTTCTTTTCTCTTCTTGACAGAGTAATATTATATTTCACTGTATTGCCAGTTTTTCAGCCCTCTGATAATTCTCTCTTCCACCCATAATCTGTTCCATTTCTTTCTCAGGATTTTCTAGTAAAGCCTTCGGCTGCCTTTGGCAATTTACAACAGTGGTTTTTTAGACCTTTGCACAAATTATCATTACAGGATATATTTTAATCATATTCTTGGTTTAGTCCCACAATTTCTTGAATTCTTTTTCTTCTTTCTTGGTAATCACCAAAATTTCAATCGCATTCCATTCTTAGAAAGGTTCCATAGAGAGGGAGTGGGACGGGTATAATCCTTGAATAAATGAAGTTAGGGGGGGTTGCCCTCAAAATAGATTAGCTGGGAATGGAATTTCATATTCAAAATAGTTTTCTCGGAATAATATGTAAGCATCATTCTGTTATCTATCAGTGTTGCTAGAGAGAGTTTCTGCTCATTGGGCTCTTATTTCTTTGTAGATAACGATTGTTGTTTTTCTCTGGAGAACCCTTTTTTTAATGTTATGTTACTCACTGTACTGTACTTCATTAGTTTTTGTTGTAGTATTCCGTGATTCACTGTTTGCATGTAACACCCAGTGATCAGTGCAATACATGCCCTCCTTAAAACAAAATCTTTGAAGTACATTTATTTTTCCTTGATAGTTTAATAGTTTGAAACGTCTTGATGCTCTCGCCCAGTTTATCAGTCAGGGTCTCTATAATAATGGATGACTGCTGATTTGCAATCTTGAAGGTTCCTCCTGTCAAATCTGAAACTGCCCCCACATATGAAGGGCAAGGAGAAACCCAAGGAAGAAGCAGACAACTTCAGATTGGTAGGCGGCACATTTAATAGGGGAACATACAGAGGATGCTTGTCTCAGGCACTCAAAAGACCTACCTACCAGAATCTTAGAGATGTATGCAGGGCATTAATTGGGTTTAGTCACATATAGCACTCGCCTGGCCTCAACAACACATAACTCTCTCCAGGCTGCATCCTTGAAAATGACTCAAGCTGTGGGAACTGTGGGAAGAACATATACTCCAAGGTCAGAGGAATGGGTAAAGACCTTCTGTTTCTCTGTGTCTAGCTCAAGAGTCAACTGGCCATCACATCCTCTTGATGACCTCATCAAACAATGGCATATTTCAATGACTAATAATGTTCGGGAGGATTTAACATGGAGTATATTTACAAAGGTGTTTGATGTAGAAGAAGTAGGAAAACCACTAGGGAGAGCGCCAGGCTCGAGGTTAGTGAGTGCAGATCTGTTACCACTTCTGAGTTCAAAGAGACATGGAAACATAGGATTGCCAGGGAGTCGCTGCAGAAGACCATCTTGATAGCAGCAGTGACTTGTGTTTGAGGAGCATAATCAGCCTGCAGAGACCTTTCAGAGAGACCTGGGGGAGTCCACATTTCTGCCTCCTTCCCATCTCTAACTGGACTCTCGATGGCCAAAGTGATTCAAAGGCCCAGGGGTTGGGAAACAGATGATATAGATCATGTCAGAAAATGGTAAATGGTGGTCAGTGAAGGTGGAGAGCAAAGAAAAAGTAGCCTGCACCCCAAATACGATGCTTTTCATTTCTCTTGCTCTGTACTGAATGGGCTCTTTCAATTAAAAAAAGTATCCTACCTCAACTCCAGAAGCTGTGTTCTACCCTTTAGTTTCTTTTATAACTTCCTCCTCTCCCTATTTTTTCCTTTGCTTTTTGAACACTTTGTTTTCTCTTTCTGTGATACTTCACTTGTTATCTTCACCAAACTGTAAACTTCTTGAGGGCAGAATCCACAAATTACTTACCTTGCTGTGCCCTGTAGCACCCAACACAGTAGCCTGAACATGAGCGGCCCTAGGATAATGAGTTCTCAATTGAATTAAGTCTAAACCATTATTGGTTTCAGCGTTGGTTGCTGTACAATGTTTAATGGAGAGACTTTAGAAGAGAAAGGCTTAGAGTAACATTTCCTCTTTGTGTGTGTGTGTGTGTTTTGAGTTTTATTTATTTATTTGACAGAGAGAAACACAGCTAGAGATGGAGCACAAGCAGGGGGTGTGAGAGAGGGAGAAGTGAGCTTCCCTCCAAGCAGGGAGCCAGATGTTGGGCTTGATCCCAGGACCCTGGGATCATGATCCGAGTTGAAGGCAGATGCTCAATGACTGAGCCACCCAGGTGCCCCAGTAGCATTTCCTCTCCTTTCACTTTTGCAGTTCTGTTTTGATATCCACTCTGGTACAGAAAAACAAAAACAAAAACAAAATGGGATTTTGTTAAATTTTTTAATTAGGATGAGGAATGTATATCCTATTTATTGACTTAAAGTGTACAAAACATTAAAATATCTAGCTGTTTAATAAAGAGGTGGTAAACAAACAGTAGTGACCAACAAGTTCTTGAATTTATATTTAATTTTCAGTACACTGGAAGTTTTATTTTTTTTTCTGTCTTATATCAATTTTACTTATTTTTAAAATTTTATTATAAGATGCTACTGAGTTTCTGTCTTATAAATTTAGGTAGCATAGTGCAATCCACGGGTAGAATCCATTATCATCACTTTTTCGTTGTTTAAATTTTGAGTTTTTCAATGCTAAGAGATGTTTAGACTGAAGCCAAGTTGTTTCTGTCAGAGGACAATGGACCATATAACTTGTCACATTCCTTGGAGTTAGAGAGACCAACTCCAACCCAAGGTTTGCATTCTAACTCCACCATCCACCAGCTGGCTGAATGTGGTCACATTATTACCCATGAACTTCACATTCCTTACTTTCAAAATAATGCCTTAGATTATGATGACAGTTAACTGAAATAATTCTGAAAATACCTTACTTTCAGTCACCATGCCAGGAAGACCTGACCTCACCCATTTTATAGTCTATTAAGGAAGACAGACAATTAAATAAGGAATTATTTAAACAACAAAAAAAAATGTGATGGGACTGGATGTTAAAAGGAACTGATGAGTTGTTTAACTGTGCATCTGAAACTAATGACATACCATATATTAGGCAATTGAACTTAAAGTAAACTAAAATAGCTATAGGAAGTTCTAAATTGGGGAAATTCTAGGGATATATGGGAGCAGAAAACAAGGGAATCTTATTTTGCTGGGGATAGAATGTATAATAATATGACAAGTAGAAAAGTCAAGAAAAGTGTGTTAAAGGCACTTGCGCTTGGCATGTGGTCGTTGCTCAGAAAATGATGGCAAATATTATTCACTTGGTGGAAGTCCCAGGTGCAAATGAACCAGTAGATTGACTGAAAGTGGCTCAGAGGCAATGAAGGAGCCTCTGCCCTCCAACGGGGCATTCAGTAACCCATTCTGTGAGCTTTGTTCTTCCCCTGCCATTAGATGTCTCCATAACTTGTTTGCTCCCCTTTAAATCGTATGTACATACATATTACATACACTCATTACTAGTAGTCCCCAAAATAGTCTTGTTCCAGTAAGTAATATGTCCATTTCAGTATAATAAAGTCATTCAAAGTGAAGACTTCTCCTCATTCAGGAAGGTGGGTGTTGGTTCACAACCTAGGGAGTTGCAGGGTGAAATTGGAAACCAAACAGCCCTTATTCACCTAGGGCCCGGAGACACCAAAGAGAGGCCACTCTAGACTGATAGGTGACAGGTTCCATGATCAAGAGAACTTACTTAGAGCCTTGTCCTGGGTCTCCACACCTGCCAGTCAGAATCTTAAAAGTTTATAGAGAGACCTTAATAGAATTCAGGGGCTCAATAGCACCTGGCTCTCTCAAGTCTTTCAAAATGGCTCAGTTGTGGAATGGTGGGTGGATCATGACATACGAGCGGCAGGGGAGGGAGGAGGAGCCTCCAATTGCCAGGGCCAGCTGGTGTGATACCCCCTCCAACAATGAGGTGAGCTCCTTCTTACAGTCCCACCTCTTTTCTACCATTCCTGGGCTTCACATGCTCTTCCAAGTCAAAAGCCAAGGAAGTGATGGGCATCTGGGTGGCTTAGTTGGTTAAGCGACTGTCTTCAGCTCACGTCATGATCCTGGAGTTCCGGGGTCAAGCCCCACATTGGGTTCCCTGCCTGGCGGGAAGCCTGCTTCTCCCTCTCTCACTCCCCACACTTGTGTTCCCTCTCTGGTTGTGTTTCTCTCTGTCAAATAAATAAATAAACGCTCAAAAAAAAAAAAAAAAGCCAAGGAAGAGAAAAGAGGTAAGGAGCAGGAAAGGTGTTACTCTGTGACATCACCAATCTATCTTTTGTTTCCTCTGGACTTGTTGCAGCCCTATAACTAAGTCTCTTTTGGTGTGGCAGAAGTTTAGATGTTTCGTTTCGTTTTGTTTTGTTTCTGGATTGTTTGCAGACAGTGTTACTAGGACATTTCGCTTCAGTTCCCACAACTAAAGCAAATGCTTTATCTCCCTGTTCCCTTAGAATGCTTCCATCTCAGTGATCTGTGCTGCACAGACTCTCCCTTTTGTGGACATGTCAGTCTTCCTTCTTAAAGTCATTTCAAAACAGCTCTGGGTGGATTTTGTTTCTTGTTGCCCCACATCTGTTCATCATGCAATCTTCACCCATCCTTTTGCTTGAGCAAACTGAGCAAACTAACACAACTGTCTCCCCTCACTCTGCTGTCAACACAAATAACCAATAATAGCATCATAATTGTAGGCCTTTCTAGGCATGACCTTGGGCCTGCAGAAGACACAGGTCAATTGCTCGGCATGGTTTCCTTGGAGCAACTTTCACTCAGCTTGGGGTGAATCTGGAGAGAGTGGGGGGTGAGATAAGAGAAAATGCCTCAGTGCTGGAACATTTTTTCTATGTACATTCTCTAACTGCTACCTTTCCATTCTTCTAAAGGTGGGTGTTGACTCAAAGGTTACACAACTGGAGTTTCACAACTCTGTTGCAAATCCTGGACAGGTGACCTGGCACTTTACTCCATGATAGAGATATAAATGTACCTGCTTGCATCTGCTGATTTGGGGCCTCAGCCAAAATTGAGACAGAAATGCCCTGTGTAAACATTCTGCAACCCATAGTATAGACTCAGTTAAATGATTGTTTGGCAGCAATGTGTGTGGGAGAAATTCTCAATACAAGATAAGCAGACACTATGAAATAAAGTGACAGGAAGATAAAAATGTAGTAAGGCACCGAAAATAAGTGTGTCAGCAAACCCTCTTGGGAAAGACTCGAGGTAACAATAGAATGATGACACTAACCTTCGTAAATAAAATGATGGTTACTAGTTATTAAGGGTTTAGTCTATGCCAAGCCCGGTGAGAAACACTTTATAAACAGGATCTGTTTTAATCCTCAAGCAACCCTATATATTGAATATTATTGTCTCTACAATTCATATAAGGAAACCAAGGTTGAGAGAGGCCAAGTAACAAGGTTATATACGTCCATGCTATTAGTGTAGTTTGTTGATGTCTATTTAAGAATACGTATTGGATGCCCTCATGAAGTTCCCCCTAAAGAACATTTCAAGATCTTGTTAAAGGGTGGACTGCAGGGGTGCCTGGGTGGCTCAGTTGGTTCAGCGACTGCCTTTGGCTCAGGTCATGATCCTGGAGACCCGAGATCGAGCCCCACATCGGGCTCCCTGCTCGGCGGGAGGCCTGCTTCTCCCTCTCTCACTCCCCCTGCTTGTGTTCCCTCTCTGGCTGTGTTTCTCTCTGTCAAATAAATAAAATCTTTAAAAAAAGAGAGAGAGAAAAGGAGGACTGCATTTGTGGGACCTAAATGACCATCACAGTCAGGGTTCTGGAGCCCAAAGTGCACAGGTCAGGTTAGAAGCTCCAGTAACCATAGAGTAACTAAAGCAAATCTATCCCTATTGGAGGTATCACACTGCAAAAGGACTTTTGTTTTTAGACAGGAAACTGAAAATATCTTCATAACTTATTCAGTGAGACCTCATAACTCAGATCATCTAAGATCTAACTTCAATATAAGGTAAATCATTTTTTTCAATATAAATATATCACTTCAATATAAAGCTAATCACTTTAACCGGGTTTTTTCCCCATTTATGACACGAATTAACCCCTAGCCTCTTTCATGGTTTAAGCAAAAGCCATTTTTAATAAGTAGGGGAAACATCACATACATGAAACGTATAAGCTTCTAATCATTTTATGCCAATAACCAGCTAGTCCCTGAAGAATTTCATAACATGGTATTTCCAAAGGTTCTTTGTGACTTGTCAAAAACTCTTTGAATTTTCCTTCTTTCTTCCCTCTAGTGGTTCCCAAGGCTCTTTTGTTTCTTATGTATCTTGTTGCCTATCAGATATATTCTTTAATTTGCTCTCCAAGACTTTAAATTTACTTTTTATGTTAGTTACCAGAAAATATGCAGAGATTAACCTCATCTTACCACACTTCGAAGTACTGAATATGTTCAAATAAGTTAAAATACTCTCCCTCTCTCTCTCAACCCTTTATCCTCCAAGACCAGATACCTGCCAGCCCCCGCAGTGGGCACCTCGACTCCTCTCCTCCGAACTAGAATGGCTCCATCCACCTAATGGCTCAAACCTGCTCCCTCGAGTCACCTCTACACCAAAAGACATCTCAGATGCCTC
Organism: Spilogale gracilis; assembly: GCA_004023965.1. Taxonomy (NCBI): domain Eukaryota; kingdom Metazoa; phylum Chordata; class Mammalia; order Carnivora; family Mephitidae; genus Spilogale; species Spilogale gracilis. The sequence goes on along the minus strand of PITA01016993.1, from coordinate 15,155 downwards.
CACCTACCTCTAGCATCACAGAAAACACCCCAGTTCAAACCACTAGCATCTTTCCAACGTTTAAAGTGATCCCTTCACTTTTGTCCACTTTTGCCCCCATTCAATCCATTCTCCAAATAACAGCCATACAGAGCTATTAAAAATGTAAACTGCATTCTAGGCACCATGATTTAGAACCTTCAAAGGCTTCCTATTACACTCAGAATAAAATGTAATCTTCTTAAAATTGCCCACAAGAGCCTATATGGTCTTGCTTCTGTTAATCCCTCCAATCATATGCTGACCTTTCCACCCAACTTTTATCCCAATTTCTTTGTTTGGTGTAAAGTTTTTTTCCCCCACTAGACTGTGTGTTGCATGAAGGGGAACCATAATGCTTTTATGCATTCATTGCTCATTTGAATGCATCACTGATCATTTTCCTGTACCAAAACATCTCATGTAGGTTCTCTGTCATTTTTTATTAAATGAATAAATAAACTTAACAATCGCTATAATCAATAGGAAGTATTCTGTTATATGCAGCCTGTAAAATGGAAATTACAAACACAGTGTGGAAATGTTTATGATACATTACGTGGAAAAAGCAGAATAAGAAACATAAAATACAGTTGTACTAACATTTACAGAATGATTAACAATATTTACAACATGTATATGTTATAGATATGTATAATATTTACAATATGATCAGCCCCTTAGAACATAGAGTAGACATGCATATCTTTTAAAACAATCCTAGTTTTACAGAGACAGAGATCTATCTAAAAAATTATAAGAAGGGTCTGCCTTCTGGGGTAGAAACTAGAGTTTGTCTTTGGAGCAGATGATTCCTTTGCTGGAAGGAAATTTTTTGGTGGCCCTTTTGGTTACACTGAGTGAAGAAAAAATCCTTCCCTGAAATAGGAAGATATGTGGAACTTAACTGCTCTGCATAATAACAAGTTTGCCTTTGATGTATGTAGAGTTGCATCTCTGTGGATTTCCTTTCCTTTTTGAAAAATCTGCTGAGCCTCCCCTTCCCTCCTCCCCACTGGGTAGCTAGTGATGGGGAGGGTCTTTCTAAGATGTTGGAATGTGAGCTGTGTAGAAACACGGTCTAGGAAAGAGTGTGCTGAAGGTAGTTCATGGCAGCTGCCAAGACCCAGTTGTTAAATTTTCAGGGATTTTGTGAGATCATTGTTAAATGCAGACAGACATTATTAAAGATTCATTATGTAAACTTACAAGTAAATAAATTTTACTAAAAACCAAGGTAACAAATATTCAAAACTCACCACTTAGTGTTTTATTATATTGCACTATCATTTATGCTCTTCAAGTACTTACAGCTCTTTTTTTTTTTTTTAAGATTTATTTATTTACTTTTAGAGAGAGAAGCGGGGACAGGGGCAGATGGAGAGAGAATCTCAAGCAGACTCTATGCTGAGTGCAGAACCCCAAGCGGGGCTCGATTACCTAGGGTGCTGGGATCATGACCTGAGCCAAAACCAAAAGTTGGACACTTAATTGACTGCACTACCCTGTCACCCCTATTTACATCTCTGTATCAGGAGGATAGAAACACTGTTGAATGCTACTATGTAACTCTTCTGAACTCCATGTTTGATGGTATCATGTTGATAGCTTGAAATCAGCCATGGAAATGGGCAAATGCTACAAAACAAGACGCAGAAGATGTTGAAAATTCACATTAAACTTAAAATTGTTTCATGTCTGTAAAGCTGTTACACTGTGAATAGCACAAAATGCTCTTGGAGTAAACCAAAATATCAACCAGCATTTATGTTGGAACCACACTTTTTTGTTGCTCGCAACCATGTTTTCTAGGAGCACAAAAGTTCTGCAAAAATCAATGAAATCATTCTATAAGAATCAATTGCTATTGGAATATACTATAAAAACTATTATATATTTGGGGCACCTGGGTGGCTCAGTTGGTTAAGCGACTGCCTTCAGCTCAGGTCATGATCCCAGAGACCCGGGATCGAGCCCCACATCGGGCTCCCTGCTCAGCGGGAGGCCTGCTTCTCCCTCTCTCACTTGTATTCCCTCTCTTGCTGTGTTTCTCTCTATCAAATAAATAAATAAAATCTTTAAAAAAAACTGTATATTTTTTATTATAATGGTAAATTGTGTTGCATATCCTTTATATCTGTAAAATTAATGATATATTATATATATATATATATACATATATATATATACACTTTTTTTTTTCCTGGAGAGCCTGTTTGTGGAATTAGCACATCACTGAGTCTAGGCAACTTCTGTATGGATATACAGAAGGATATAAATTGTGAAACACTAAGCATCTTTTGGGATACCCAGAAACTTTTGAGGAGACCCTAATAACACACTGCCCTTCCTACAACAGAGATGAGGACTCCAACTATTTGTATTTGGGGATTAAAGGTACAAGTAATTCCTGAAACCTGAGACTATCCGGTACACTTGTGTTACCTTTACATAATGCATATATATGCATATAGACAGGGACTGTAATTAGAATCGTGAAATATAGAATGGTGGGTTACTTTAAAGGTTACTCCTTATTTTAAAGGTTTTTTAAATTATCTTGAAAATACAGGAAGCATAATACATTATTTTAAAGAGAATCGGTTGGCTAAAGAGTTAATAAATATGCAAATCCAGAAGATTTCAGGTCTAGCTCTTAACCTGTAACTAATATGGGCTAAGTAGTTTGGCCTCACTGACTCTGATCTCATCTCTGAGGGCTACAGTAGCAATCTAGCTCACCAGGTAGCTATGAGGAATAAGTAATGCAGTAGCTTGTCACCATAATTTCTTAAAAGAATGATACATGGAGCCAAGAACACTTTATATTATAGAAATAAGTAGAGGTGAAGCTAAACTGTACTTAAATCTATTGTGTTTTCTTGGTGCTCAGTTGACATTCTTTATCAAATCTGATGCTTTGAAATATCTATGACCTGTCTCTGGGCAGTCCTTCATTAATTCTCCTAAGTGTCCTCTCTGCCATTAACTTCAAAAGTAAGAAATACATTCTAATGAGGTTGTTAATTATAGAAAGTGCTTTATTTCCTAACTTGGCAACCTTATAAATCAAATGTTTTGTACTCTGTAGCTACAAAGATACAAATTTGTTCATTTCACAAGGCCAAAAGTAATAAGCAAAATCTACAGAAGTGACACCAGGGAATGGAAGTACTGTCACTGCTCTGAGACATCTGGGAGATCTCTCCTCGTGTAATGACACTTGATTTCTCATGTACAGTCTTTACATAAAATAAATTGGTGGCCATGTTTCAAAATAACCACAGTGCTGGATGAAGATAGTGTCAAATTGACATTCTTATAGGTAAAGGAATGTTACAACTCACCAGGGAAACTTATTCTTTTAATAAGTGGCCTTTTACCCTCTCATTATTTTTGTTACCTCTAATTGGCATCAAAATGAGATCAATATCTCATCCTTACCTCACAGGGTTCTTATCTGAATTAAATGATATATGGAATGTTTAGAACAGTACAGTACACAGTGCACACTATAGAGATGTTGCTATATTATTATTATTATTACTATTATTATTATTATTATTATTATTATTATTACACATGTCAGCTGTGAAAATCTGATGTCAGTTCTGTACCGCCTGGTGTCTTCCCATGTTACGTTTTTACCACTTATAACTTTATGGTAGGCTATCTTCGCTAGCTGTCTTCTCTTCTCTTACTTCTTGCTTGTTGCTTCAGCCAGACTTCTCCAGGATTCCCTGACCACCTCATAGAACTTAGAAACAGATATTTAGTCCACTAGTGGTATCCAGGTAGCAGATCTTCCAGAATTTTGTGCAGTTAAATTTTTTTAAAACCCAATAGATTTGTCATGGGTGTTTCTCAGGTTCTTGTCTAATGGTCTGCTAGAGAATGTTATTCCTGATAATTTACTGTTTCTCATTTTGTTTCTTTCATCATTCTTTTTAATACTAAATATATACTGTTTTTTTTTCTACTTGGTGTATTTTTAGAACACATGGCAAATTATTTTATAATTGTGGGATTCAAAGACTGGGAAGAACCTGACAGATTGGGAAGTCAAGCCTGTCCTTGGAAGTTGTGAGTGGCACTGCAGTGTTTCCACTGTGACCTTCTCTCACCTCCCTACCACTTGATGTCATTTATTCTCGAGTCATGGGCACCTATGCACTCTTGCTATTTCTGTCTCTTTACCCTGCCTGACTTAGGAGTGGTCAAGTGACACAGATTGTTAAAAGTATCCCATCATTCTGGACATTGTCATGATCCAAGGGTAGACATGGGGCCCAAACAGAGCTGACCCATGTTCTCTGAAGATTGATATTGATAAGAGAGGAGATCATCCTCATGTCTGTGGGATCACTAGCAGAGAGGACAGTTCAGGTCTAGAGTCCTCTTCCTCTCCAAGTGGAGAAAGCTTGCCAGGGAATTTAGTAACTTCTAATTAAATGAAGAAATGAGCACTTGTTGTACTTCAACCATATTATTTTTTTCAGTCTTTGTAACTATCTTTTGAGATGAACATTATCTTTTCATTGGTAGATGAGCTATTTCAGACCCAGAGAAGTTACTTGCCCAAAACCAAATTACCAGTAATTGGAAAATCAAGAATGAAAAGGACTCTTTCCATCATACCATAGGATGATATATAATCTCCATTAAAGTGAAAAATGTCTAGTAGCTGAAACAACCTTCTTTCCCCCAACAAAGAAGATGGGTGTTCTTGTGGCAAGAGTAGAACTGGGGAGAGGCCAACTCCAGCCCTCTCGTTGCCTAGAAGAGATGAAGTCCTGGGTTGAAATGTGCCCACTCCTCAGCTGTGACGAGGGCTGCCACCATTTAATGGCTAGGCTGTGTCACCAGATACACATGTTGGGGGAAGAGAGCCCAAAGTTTGCATGTAAGGATTCAAAGCACATCCAGGTTGGTCATGTTCCGTGTCTCTCAGCCTATGCTCTCTAGAGCTGCCAGTGGTCCAGACAGCCATGTGGATGAAAATCCAGTAACACAGGAGGCTGCAACAGAAGCCATGAAGTTGAGAACTCTGCCTCCTCTTCCAATTTCTAATGTCATTTTCTTGGATTAGGTTTTCCTGTGATAAAATGAGTTCGTTCTCATCTAATGAATTCTTCAAATATGAAAATAAAACATCATCCCCTCTACACATGCATGTGCACACATGTGCATGTGCACACAGCCACACAGAGCTCTCTCCTGCCTTTCATTTCCCTTTCTTCACTTGGTAATAGAAATTCCTCCAGACACTGCTTCGTCAAGATGCTCCTTGTGCACCCCTGCCTTCCTCAGAGCATTGCTGAAGACATGCACCCGGAGAAGACCAGGGGAAAACCTTGCCTATCTCTGTCCCCAGCCATGTGCAAGCCCTGACCATGGAGTGTGGCCACAGTTTACACTAGATATTTCTTCCAAAGGAAAGAGTCCTTCCTTTTCTCCTGCTCAGAATGCTTCCTCCAAAAGCACTTTCCACATGGAGTTTCTCTGAGCATCTCTCACCTATTCGATTTTGTCCCACCCCAACAGAACTCACTCTAAAGGTCTCCTTCTGACCTCAGAGTACTAAGGCCTTCTTTCTGTTGCCATTCAAAGTTCAGTGAAGAATGGGCAAGCAAAATGTGTCCTCTCTGGCAGTGCAGATTGTAGGCTGCCGTGATGGCTCCAGACTGATGCTGCCCATGCCCTGCTCTTGCCTAGAAACCCTTTACTTTACAGCAGTAGCTGGGCGTTCGCCATAGGCCAGCTAGTGTGTTAGGTAGAGCACGCCATCTTGGATGAACCTCAGAGTAGTCCTAGCTGATAGGTATTATTATCATTTGTGGATTAGGGATCCATGGTTACAAAAAAGAAGCATCTTAGTCAAGGTCACAGAGCAAGTAACTGCTTGGAATCAAACCACAGTCTGATTCCAAAGCCTGTGTTTTTTGTTTTGTTTTTTTGTGTGTGTTTTTTTTTTAATTTCTTTGTTTAACGTGTGCATCTCATTGCTTCCCAAGGGAAATACTGGAAATTCAATACTAGAAGGCCTGAGCTAAAACCTCTGTTCAACTGTGTATTTGCACTGTGTATTTGGATTTCATTCACCCTCTCAGACTCCCCATTAACCTCCTGTCACACCTGCAGTTCTCCGTGTCCGCCATGTCCTTGCTGTGCACTCCTTCTGCCTGGAGTGCCCCCCATACACTCCATGCTTAGCCAAGAACTACCTGCCCTTCAGCCTTCAGCCCTGATTTAATCTAGGATGTGGGCTAAATGTCTCTGTGCTCACCTCTGTCAAGTGCGGCCCCATCAGAATGCACGTAAGCACCTCCTCCCCTGCATGCTGCCCACACTGATCTGATATCAGCATCTGACCAGTAAGCCATGTTTGATGGAGATCAAAACAAAAACAAATATATATATATATATGTATATATATACATATTTATATTTGTATTTATATTCATTTATATTTATAAATCATTGGCGGGGTGCCTGCATGCCTCAGTTGGATAGTGGCTGACTCTTGATTTCAGCTCAGGTCATTATCTCGGGGTTGTGAGATTGAGCCCCAGGTTGAGCTCCACACTCAGCGGGGAGTCTGCATGAGATTCTCCCTCTCCCTCTTTCTCTTTCCCTCCCCCCCACATGCTCACTCACTCTCTCTCTCTCTCTCAAATAAATAAAATCTTTAAAAAATCATTTGCAGTAATATCTTTTTGATGTATGTTATAAAGTCATACAGGTAATACAAAACTAATATGAGAAACATATTGTAATGATGTGCTTAGTATCTTGATGATTATCATGTCTTCAGGCTACCAATTTGCTAATAATTTTGGACACAATGTATCCTTGGGGCAAAGTTGATCATTAAGAGAATGAAAATAAATCAGTTTTCAAATAGTCATCTTGATACATTTCTGTGTGCCTTCTCAACAGATCAGATCAGTTAGCATTTTTTTATCTCCTAACAAGGCTGACAAGAAAAATGTCTGCCTTGTCATTTTTTACTGTTTGCTTATGTTTGTGTTATTATTATTCAATCCACTCTTTCTTTAAAGGAATCGTTTTCAGCCATTTCTCCATTTCGTGAGGGATAGACAGTCATAAATCCACTGAACAGACACCCACTTGACACAGTAAATGGAAGGGATGATAAATAAGCAAAGAAAGAACCCCTCCTTACAGGTCGCAGAACTCCCACCCTTCCCCCAGCACACTTCCGACCGAGGGCCCAGGGAGGGTCCAGGGCAGCTGCGACACGCGGATGCACGTCCTCCTTTAGATAAAAAATAATAATGAACTTCTGCCTCTACCTTCAGAGGAGTGCTTCTCCGGACAAGTTCGTGGAGGATAAGGGCCTGTTTTCTTCAGTTCTGTCAGGATTATTAACCAAGTATGATCACCTTTATTAGTTGATCTGCACAGAAAACTACAAGATGGATATAGTTATTGTTCCCAGTTTTTAGATGAAGAACCTGAGGCTTTGGAAAGTTAATTAACTTGGCTAAGGTGACACGCTTAGCAAGTGATAGATTTGGGATTTGAACCCAGGTCTTAGGGCTTCCAATCCCACTTATTCTTAACAATTTTATTCTGCCTCATTATGTGTGTTTGTGTGTGTATTATATAATGTCTTATTTATTACATATATTGCATATAATGTCTTACATACTATATATATATGGATATATATATCCATCCATATAACCTTCTATACATCTAGGCACCCATCTGCTCATTTATTCACTCATTCAACAAATAATTATTCAACACCAAGCAGGGACCAGGCATTATTTTAGGTGCCATGGATACGCCAGTGAATAAAGTAAATATTGCTGCCCCTATTGGGAGGAGACAACACATAATTAATACATAATTAATACATAATTATTATTGCAATTGGTACAATTATAATTATAAAAGTGTACATAATTATGTATAAAATACATAATAGATTATATATTTATAATTATATGTATATATTTATAATCATACGTAATTATACATATCACACTTAATACAATTATAATACAATTAATACATAATTCTATAGCACTTTCAAAGGAGACAAATGCTATAGAAAAAAATCTGAAAAATAGGGATTTTAGAATATTATGGAAGTAATTTTAAATATGGCAGTTAGGGAAAGCCTTGCTGACAAAGAGCATTTGAACAAAGACTGGAAGGACTTGAGTGAGTGAGCCACAAGTATTCTGGGTGGAGGCCAGAAGTGCTGAGGCAGGAGCATGACCAGAATGCAGAACAGTAAGGATGGTGAGTGTGGGAGGCAGAATCCTGGACCCCTAAATGCATCCCAGGAACCTATAAGTATGTCACCTTACACAGCAAAAGCAATTTTGCAGATGTGATTAAACTAAGTTACTTTGAGGTTGGGAGATGATTCTAGATTAGCCAGGTGGGCCCAGTGTAACAACAATGGTCCTTAAGAGGGAAAAAGGGAGGTGGGAGACTTAAGAAGGAGATATAAAAGGACGTGATTCAAGATAATGTGGGCAGCCATGGCTCCAGTGTGGCTCAGTCCATTGAGCGTCTGCCTTGGGCTTAGGTTCTGATCCTGGGGTGCTGGGATTGGACCCAGCATTATGCTCCCTGCTCAGTGGGGGAGTCTGCTTCTCCCTCTCCGTCTCCTCCTGCCCATGCTCTCGCTCTCGCTCTCGCTCTCTCTCTTAAATAAATAAATGTGGGGGGAAAGTATGTGGACAGCATTAGAAGCTAGAAAAGGCAAAGAATGGATTCACAGGCCTTTAGAAGGAAGGGGGCCCTGCCCATCTGTGATTTTCACTCAGGGAGACCTCAGACCCCCAGAACTGTAAGATAATTTGTATTGCTGAAGCCATGAAATTTGTAATTTATTAGAGCAGCAATAGGAAAATAATGCAATGAGGAAGGAGTACAGCAGTAAATGAGGCCAAAGAAATAACTAGGGTCAGATCATGTAGAGCCATTTAGGCCATACTAGAAATTCTAGCTTTTATTCCAAGTAAGATGACCATTGAAAGCTTTCAGCACAGAAGGTACATGATCTTAATTATATTTTAAAGGATCCCTGTGTCTGATTTTATAAGAAAGACTAAGGGAGAAAAAGCTGAAGGGCATTGTGGGAGTAAGGATGGCTAAATTAGAAACAGGAGATCAATTAGGAGACTATTGAAATAATCCAGACAACAAATGATGGTAGCTTGTTCCATGTGGTAATAGTGAAGAAGATGAGAAGTAATCATGGATTGGAACCGTTTTTAAAGATTGAGCCCAAAGGATTTCCAAATGAATGGGATATGGGCCGTGGAATACAAGTAGGAATCAAAGACGATTTCAAGGCTTGGACTGAGCCACTGAAGGGATGGAATGACCATAAATAAGCTAAAGAATACCTTAGATACAGGGTTGAGGTGGGACTGGTAGTTGTGCAATGATCAGGAATTCATTTTTGAATATATTAAGTTTCTCATTTGCACTAGGCAGTTGGAATGTTATACATTTATATTTACCATGATTCTTGATTGAATTGAAATGATCCTTACTGTCTTCTGGGTTTTAACACTTTCATTTACCATCTTTTTCTTTTATTGTTCTTACTTAGCTATTTTGCCTTCTTTTTGAAGTGATACATGTTCCTACATCAATTTGTTATTTTTTACAGATCTTATTTGTTTATTTATTTAGAGAGTGTGTGTGCACGAGTCGGGGGAGGGGCAGAAGGATAGGGAGAATCTGAAGCAGACTCTGCTGAGCAGGGAGCCCAGCACCGGGCTGGATCCCAGGATCCTGAGATCATGACCTGAACTGAACTTGAGAGTGGGAAGCTCAAACAACTGAGCCGCCCAGGTGCGCCCCCTACATCTTCCTAAAAATGTGGTACATATATACAATGGAATACTATGCCTCCATCAGAAAAGATGAATATCCAACTTTTGTAGCAACATGGACACTAGACTGGAAGAGATTATGCTGAGTGAAATAAGCCAAGAAGAGAAAGTCCAAGTATCGCATGGTTTCACTTACTTGTGGTGCATGAGGGGTAAACTGGAGGACAGTGGGAGAAGGAAAGTAAATGGGAACTAGGGTAATCCAGAGAGGGAAATGAAACAACAGAGACTTTGGACACAGAAACAAACTGAGGGACTTGGAGGGAGGGGGGTAGAAGAATGGGAGAGCCTGGTGGTGGGTACTGGGGGCACCTAAAGCGTGGAGCACTGGGTGTGGGGAATGGGGAATGAATCTTGGAACACTGGAGAAAAAAAATTTTAAGTAACAATAAAAAAAAATTCATAAAATCTGGGGCGCCTGGGTGGCTCAGTTGGTTAAGCAACAGCCTTTGGCTCAGGTCATGATCCCGGAGACCTGGGATCGAGTCCCACATCGGGCTTCCTGCTTGGTGGGAAGCCTGCTTCTCCCTCTCTCACTCCCCCTGCTTGTGTTCCCTCTCTGGCTGTGTTTCTCTCTGTCAAATAAATAAAATCTTTAAAAAAAAAAATTCTCCTGTTGAAAAAAAAAAAATTCTCCTGTTGGTGTTGATGGTGTGTGGAAGCTATGCAGTAGACTTTTATTCTTTACTGTCCACCCTTAAGGTTTTAACATCTATTTCTAAACACTTCTAAGAATGTCTTAGTATTTCTGTCTCCCACAGAACTTGAGGACCTGACTAATTTTTATGTTTAACAATGTACTGAAGATCTTCTCTCGGCTTGCCACTGCGCACCTTTTTTATTGTAGTTACCTAGAGTTTTTATTTTGATACTAAAAATATAACAGAATCTGTTATATTAAAACATATTAATTTATCAATGTCCGTGTTCACCAGTGTTTCTGGCTTTTCATTCCTTCCCTCTAGTTTCATTTTTCTTCTGTCTGGAGTCTTTTCCATGAGAATCTGGGAGTAATAAACCCATAGTCATTTTATATTTGGACAGATCTCTTTTTTGCTTGTATTCTTAAATGGTAGTTTATCTGATATATATCATTCAAAGTATACTTCAGCTCTGAGGGCTCCTGTCATTTTTCTGTTATAGAAAATTTCTCCCCATTGTCTCTCCAAATATTGTCTGTAAGGCACAGCTTCTTTCCCCTTTGGCTATGTTCCATTACACAACAGGAATTGATGACCTGTAGTCACAGAACACAGACCATTTCCTTCCATTCTTCAGTCCCTTTTTCTGAAATTTCTATTGGATATATCTATTTTTAAAGTTTTATTTTTAAGCAATCTCTACACCCCACATGGGGCTCAAACTCATGACCCTGATATCAAGCATTGCATGCTGTACCAACTGAGCCAGCCAGGTGCCCCACTTGTAGACATATTTTGGGGCTTCATGACCTATCCTCTATCTTCCTCACATGTTTTCTTTTATTCATTTATTATTATAGGAATGTCATACATAAAAAAGAATATAACACTATATACATTTTATACAGGTATTTTATTGGTACTCATGTATTAAATAATCTGCTTGTAAAATTAAGACAGGGACGCCTGGGTGGCACAGTCAGTTAAGCGTCTGACTCTTGGTTTTCGCTTAGCTCATGATCTCAGGATCATGGTCTTGAGCCCCACTTCAGTTTCAGAGCTCAACGTGGAGTTGGCTTGAGATTTTTCTCTCCTTCTCCCCCTACCCCTCCCTTTTGTTATCTTTCTCAAATAGATAAATATTTTTAAAAAAAAGACATAAGCCTTTAAAACCTTCTATTATAGCCTTTCCCAATTTTATTGCCATCTCCTACAAGAAGTAAACTCGTATTCTTTGAATTTTGTATATATAAGTTCTTGGTTTTCCTTTATAGTTTATTATAGATTTATATACCCCTAAAATAGTTTTGCACATTTCAAAAATGCATATAGATGGTGTGCCCTATGTAGTATTCTCGATCTTGCTTTTTCTTATACTTAATATAATTATTTGAGTGTATCGTTAGTTCATTCATTCTCACTATTGTAAAATATTTCATTATATAAATATATCCATTTTCCCATCAGTGTACATTTGGATCACATGCTATTGCAAACAGCTGCTTTAAGTATTTTTGGAGTGAATGTGCAAGGGTTTTTTTCTAAGGTATATATGCCTTAGAATTAAAATATCACACTAGTAGTGTGTGAGAATTCCAGTGACCTATATCCTCATCCACATTTGGTGTCATAAGCCATTTTAATTTTTGTCAATATGATGGGTGTGAAATCACATATTTTTCATTTTCCTGTATTACGGATGAGGTTGACATCTCTTCATATACATGTTCTTCGTAGGTTTCTTCTTTTGTGGAGCCGGTTGATGACTTTTGCTTATGTTTCTGCTGAGTGGTTGTGGTTTTCTTACTGATTTGTGTGAATTCTTCATGCATTCTTAATTTTAAACCCTTGTGAATTTGTTGCTTTTACTTTCTCCCAGTTCATGGCTATTCTTTTCACTTTTTCAATGCTGTCTTTGAATTTTAAAATGAGCTTTTAATTTCAATATTTGTTTAATCTCATTTTACTGGCTATTCTTGCCATAGTGGAATTTTTTTTTCTACTTCATATTTTTAAAAGGATTCCTTACTATTTTACTATGAAGTATGATAATTTGCTGTAAGTTACTTTCATATCCACTTATTTTTATTTTATTTCTACTGTGCATTAAAAATATCTTCATTTTCTTTTCTCCAAAATAGGGATTTTTTTTCATTTGCTCATTTAAAAACAGTGAACATACTTATATCACTTTTATTCAAATTCTTTTATGACTCCTTTTTATTCTGTGGTAAATCCCTCCTCCATCTGTGGATTTCTGGGACGTCCTTGATATTTGTTCTGTTTATTTTATTTAATTTATTTATTTTAAAAATTATTTATGTGACAGAGAGAAACACAGCTAGAGAGGGAACACAAGCCAGGGGAATGACAGAGGGAAAAGCAAGCTTTCTACTGAGCAGGGAGCCCAATCAGGGGCTGGATCCCAGGACTCTGGGATCATGACCTGAGCCTAAGGCAGATGCTCAAGGACTAAGCCACCCAGACACCCCTTGTTCTGTTTATTTTAAATGTATTTTAGATTTAGGATGGCAGGCTAAGGTCAGGAGAATTGTTTCTGTAACTCTCTCCCTCTTTTTCTCTCTCTCTTTCTTCTGCTTCCTTCCTTGTTCCTTCTCCCTTCTCTCCTCTGCTTCCCACCTCTCCCTGTCAAATCTTTGAATTTATTTTCGCTCAGATTTTTGCAGGACTGGTAACCAACTTGACTCCATTCTTTGTCCTGCGGCTGGGACAATGTCTTCTAGCTTCCACACCTCTGTAGCTGAATATAAATTCCAGCCTAGCGGGCAGGTGACATACTTTTTCCACATTATTTCACCAGTGGGAGATGCTCCCCCTGCCATTGGATCCAAGCAGTGAGCCTGGCTCAGCTCTCCACCTCTTTGAGAAACATGACTGCATAAACTGGACTCCTAGCTGACTCTGCCTATTCTGAATTAGAGGCCAGGAGGGCAGCAGGAAATCCTCTTGCTTTGTTCCCCTTAGCTTTACTTTTCATTTATTTCATTTCTGGTATATGGAGAGAGACTTTCTTTTATTTATTTATTTATTCATTTATTCATTTATTTATTTATTATTATTTATTGTTTTATTTATTTACTTGAGAGAGAGAGAGAGAATGAGAGAGAGAGAGAGATTGAACAGGGGGAGGAGCAGAGAGTGGTAAGGAATCCCAAGCAGACACTGTCTGACATTGGGCTCGATCTCACAACCCTGAGATCATGACCTGAGCTTTTTTTTTTTTTTTAATAATGCATTGTATTTTCTCAGTGTTCCAAGGTTCACTGTTTATACCCCACACCCAGTGCTCCTTGCAATTCGTGCCCTCAATACCCAGCACCAAGCTTCCAAAAACCCTCAGTTTGTTTCTCAGAGTCCAAAGTCCCTCATGCTTCATCTTCTTCTCTCATATACCCCAGTTCACATTTCCTTTCCTTTTTCTACTGTCCTCCATGTTACTTCTTATGCTCCACAAGTAAGCGAAACCATATGATACTTGACTGTCTCTGCTTGGCTTATTTCACTCAGCATAATCTCCTCCAATCCCATCCATATTGCTACAAAAGTTGAGTGTTCATTCTTTCCTATGGGAGTGTAATATTCCATTGTATGCAAGGACCATATCCTCTTTATCCATTCATCTATTGAAGGCACCTTGGCTCTTTCCACAGTTTGGCGATTGTGGCCATTGCTGCAATGAACATTGGGGTACATATGGCCTTTCTTTTCACTACATCTGTATCTTTGGAGTAAATACCCAGCAGTGCAATTGCAGGGCCATAGAGTAGCTCTATTTTTTAATTTTTTAAGGAATCTCCACACTGTTTTCCAAAGTGGCTACACCAACTTGCATTCCATCAACAGTGTAAGAGGGTTCCCCTTTCTCCATAGCCTCTTCTAATTGTTGTTTCCTGTCCTGTTAGTTTTGGCCATTCTAACTGGTGTAAGGTGGTATCTCAATGTGGTTTCGATTTGAATTTCCTTGATAGACAATGATGATGAACATTTTTTCATGTGTCTGCTAGCCATATGTATATCTCCTATGGAGAAGTGTCTGTTCATGTCTTCTGCCCATTTTTTGATGTGATCATCTTTTTTTTGGTTGTTGAGTTGGAGGAGATCTTTATAGATCTTGGATATCAGCCCTTGTCGTGTCATTTGTGAATATCTTCTCCCATTATCTGGATTGCCTCTTTTTTTTTTGTTGACTATTTCCTTTGCTGTGCAGAAGCTTTTCATTTTAATGAAGTCCCAAAAATTCGTTTTCGCTTTTGTCTCCTTTGCCTTTGAAGACATGTCTTAAAAGAAGTTTCTGTGGCTCATGTCAAAGAGGTCACTGCCTATGTTCTCCTCTAGGATTTTGATAGATTCCTGCATCACATTGAGGTCTTTCATGCATTTTGAGTTTATCTTTGTATATGCTGTAAGAGAATGGTCTAGTTTTATTCTTTTCTACATAGCTGCCCAATTTTCCCAGCACCATTTATTGAAGAGACTGTTTTTTCCACTGGATATCTTTTCCTTCTTTGTCGAAGATTATCTGACCATGGAGTTGAGGGTCCATATCTGGACTCTCCACTCTGTTCTTTTTTTTTTTTTTTGGAAT
>PITA01016992.1:24767-44821 GCA_004023965.1 Spilogale gracilis | reverse complement strand
CCTGGGTGGCTCAGTTGGTTAAGCGACTGCCTTCGGCTCAGGTCATGATCCCGGAGACCCGGGATCGAGCCCCACATCGGGCTCCCTGCTCGGCGGGAAGCCTGCTTCTCCCTCTCTCACTCCCCCTGCTTGTGTTCCCTCTCTGGCTGTGTTTCTCTCTGTCAAAATAAATAAAATCTTTAAAAAAAAAAAAAAAAAAGATAAGGGGGCAGGGGACAGCCTAATCATTCAGCAACAGGGAATGGTTCAAGAAATCAGGCCTCAGGGAATAGGACGCCAACATTTCACAGCTATCAAAAAGCATAGGCCGGGGCGCCTGGGTGGCTCAGTTGGTTAAGCAACTGCCTTCGGCTCAGGTCATGATTCCAGAGACCTAGGATGGAGGCCCGCATCAGGCTCTCTGCTTGGCGAGAAGCCTGCTTCTCCCTTTCTCACTCCCTCCGCTTGTGTTCCCTCTTTCACTGTGTTTCTCTCTGTCAAATAAATAAATAAAATCTTTATAAAAAAGATGTAAAGGCCATGAAGAAGTAAAACTTTCACTATTTGAAGATGACACGATACTACGTACAGAAAACCTAAAATGACTGCTAGAACTGATAAACGAGTTCAGTAAATTTGCAGGATACAAAATCAACCTAAGGAAATCTGCTGCATTCCTTTGCATCAATAATGAAGCAGCAGAAAGAGATATAAGAATACAATCCCCATTTAGGGGCACTTGGGTGGCTGAGTCGTTAAGCATCGCCTTCAGCTCAGGTCATGATCCCAGAGACCCAGGATAGAGCCCCGCATCGGGCTCCCTGCTCTGTGGGAAGCCTGATTCTCCCTCTCTCACTCACCTTGCTTGTGTGTCCTCTCTAGCTGTGTTTCTCTCCGTCATATAAATAAGCAAAATCTTTAAAAAAAAAATCCCATTTACAACTACACCAAAAAATAGTACGATATCTAGGAATAAACCTACCCAAAGAGCTTAAAGACCTATACCCTGAAAACTATAAAACACTGATAAAAAGAAATTCAAGGGACGCCTGGGTGGCTCAGTTGGTTAAGCAACTGCCTTCAGCTCAGGTCATGATCCCGGAGACCAGGGATCAAGTCCCACATCGGGCTCCCTGCTCGGCGGGAAGCCTGCTTCTCCCTCTCTCACTCCCCTTGCTTGTGTTCCCTTTCTGGCTGTGTTTCTCTCTGTCAAATAAATAAAATCTTAAAAAAAAAAAAAAAAAAAAAAAAAAAAAAAAAAAAAAAAAAAAGACAACACAAAGAAATGGAGAAACATTCCGTGCTCATGGATTGGAAGAACATATATTGTTAAAATGTCTACACTATCTAAAGCAATCCACCCATTCAATGCAATCCCTATCAAAATACCAATAGCGGTTTTCATAGAACTAAAACAAATAATCCTAACATTTACACAGAACCATAAAAGACCCCGAATTGCCAAAGCAATCTTGAAAAAGAAAAACAAAGCTGAAGGCATCACAATTCCGGACTTCAAGTTATATTACAAAGCTACAGTCATCAAAACACTATGGTACTGGCACAAATACAGACACACAGATCAATGGAACAGAACAGAAAACCCAGAAACAAACCCACAATTATGTGATCAACTAAGTGTTCAACAAAGCAGGGAAGAATACCCAACGGGAGAAAGTCTCTTCAACAAACAGTATTGGGAAAACCAGACAGCAACATAACAAAAGAATGAAATCTGACCACTTTCTTTCACCATACACAGAAATAAATTCAAAATGGATTAAAGACCTAAATGTGAGACCTGAAAACACAAAAATCCTAGAAATCTAACACTGGCCCTAGCAACATTTTTCTAGCTAGGTCCCCTAAGGCAAGGGAAACAAAAGCCAAAATAAACTACTGGGAGTACATCAAAATAAAAGGCTTCTGGGGCACCTGTGTGGCTCAGTCAGTTAAGTGTCCGACTCTTGATTTTGGCTCAGTCACGATCTCAGGGTTGTGAGACAGAGCCCTGTGTCAGGTTCTGTGCTGGGTGTGGAGCCTGCTTGGGATTCTTTTTCTTTCCCTCCCCCACTCTCTAGAAAAAAAGTAAATTTATATAAAATTTAAAAATAAATAAATAAATAAAATAAAAAGCTTCTGCACAGCGAAGGAAAGAAACTAAAAGGCAACCCATGAAATGGGAGAGGATATTTCTAAATGACATATCTGATAAAGGGTTAGTTTTCTAAAATAAAGAACTTATAAAACTCAATACCCGCAGAACAAATAATCCAATTAAAAAATGGGTAGAAGACATGAACGGACATTTCTCCAAAGACATCCAGATGGCCAAAAAACCCATGAAAAGATGCTCAGCATCACTCATTATCAGGGAAATGCAAGTCAAAACCACAATGAAATATCACTTCACACCTGTCAGAATGGTTAAAATCAACACAAGAACAATAGGTGTTGGTGAGGATGTGGAGAAAAAGGAACCCTCTTGCACTACTGGTGTGAATGCAAACTGGTGCAGCCACTGTGGAAAACAGTATGGAGGTTCCTCAAAATTAAAAATACAACTTTCTATGTATGATCTAGCAATCACACTACTAGGTATTTACCCAAAGAATACAAAAACACTAATTCAAATTGATACATGCATCCCTATATTTATAGGAGCATTACTCACAACTGCCAGGATATGGAAGCACCCCAACTATCAAGTGATGAATAAAGAAGATGTAGTACACGTATTATATATATATCTAAGAACACACACCATGGAATATTATTTAGCCATTTAAAAAGAAGGAAATCTCAGGGCGCCTGGGTGGCTCAGTTGGTTAAGCGACTGCCTTCGACTCAGGTCATGATCCCGGAGACCAGGGATCGAGCCCCACATCGGGTTCCCTGCTCGGCGGGAAGCCTGCTTCTCCCTTTCTCACTCCCCCTGCTTATGTTCCCTCTCTAGCTGTGTTTCTCTCTGTCAAATAAATAAATAAAATCTTTAAAAAAAAAAAAAAGGAAGGAAATCTTGCCATTTGCAATGACATGGATGGAGCTAAAGATCATAATATTAAGTGAAATAAGTCAGAGAAAGACAAATACCATATGATCTCACACATGGAATTTCAGAACAAACCAAATAAGCAAAGGAGGGGAAAAAAGAGAGAAACAAAGCAAGAAACAGACTCTGAACTATAGACAACTAGTGGTCACCACAGAGGGGATGCTCGGGGAGGGATATGAGTGAAAAAGGTGATAGGGATTAAGGAGTGCACTTCTCATAATGAGCACTGGGTGATTAAAATAAAACCTTAAAAAAATTTTTTTTGAAGGCCAGACTTTCAGATTATTTCTAGGTTATCTGTATCAGAGGACCTTCCTGCTCTGCCCTGGCACTGCAAGAGAATCCTGCACACAAGCACGGCCTGTGCACTCACTGGGTTCTGGTGGTGGTGGCAGAGGCGGCGGGGGCTCCTCAGTGGCCGCTGCGGCCGCAGCACTAGCTGCTGCTGCTTCATTGGTCATGGACCTGGTGATGCGGCCCTTTCTGCGGCCCTGACTGTTGGCGGTCTTTCGTCCCCGGGGGGTGGCCTGCTCTCTCTCCTCCGTTTCTTCTGCTGTACCTTCCGTCTTGTCCTTTTCCTTGGTATTTTCTCTGGAAACAGAAGCCGACAAAAAGTTTGTGTCACTTAGAAGTATACATGCATCTAAGAAGGTTGTGGTTTGGAATTCTTTTTAATAGAAATTAAATAAGACTATCCAGTCTCTCAGTTACTGAAAACAAAATTTAAAAAAGATGCAGTCATGCCCCAATTTTGAAGGGTTCTGACCGGCTCAAATGAAGATATTTCACAAAGGTCTGTTTTATTCATGAATGGGCTCAAATTTTAAACACATTTCAAGTCATCTTATTATGTATGAGAACACCCTAGGAGGAAGTAATGGATGGTGGCAGAAAAGCCCCTAGACCTGCAAACATGAAGTAGTGGTACACCAAAATGCAGGAGTCCTAAACTACTTGCTTTGGCTCCAAGGTAAATTTTCTGCTCTGTGAAATGAAGAGGCTGAAACAGATACCCTTTCTGTAGGAATAATCTACAGTACTGTTTCATTAAACCAGGCTCAGTGTTCTCAGGCATCTCCAGTACTAATTATGTGCAAACTGGCCAGTGTGGCCCAGGGGTTATAATGGAGACCAGTCTAGAGTCAGGCTGCCCAGGCTGGTACCACAGCTGTGTGATTTACTAGCCATGTGACCTTGCACGAGCGACCTTCCCTCCACAGGCCTCTCTTTTTCTCATCTATAAGTGAGGATAATAACCATCTGTTTCATAAAGCTATTGCAATGATTAAAGGAGTTCATTTATATAAAATGCTCAGAACCGTGCCTGGAACATAGTAAGCATCATGTTTTTGCTGTTATTAGGGCTAAACCTCCCTCAGCTACTTAGGAAAAACTTGATCAATAAATAAAGGGTCATCACTATTAGTAGCAAGAGTACTCATGTAACACTGGAAGATTCTCTATACTACGTATGTATCTCCCAGGATTGTTACATTTTAAAACAAGGTCCCTAATGTATATTTCTGCAAATGAATGGACACGTGGCAATACTCAAAGACACAACTTCTCTTGCTTAATGGGAGGTGCTGATTTTTTTTTTTCAGATTCTTTGTACTTCAAGCAAAGATCTGTTGTAGCTTACCAAGCTTATCCCAATAAAAAAAATTCTTCAAGAATTTGCCTTCCGCCCTGAACTGCCCTCAAAGTTAGCCTACAGCCCTCCTCTTCCATTTCTTGATTCCCTTAGCAATCTGGCTACTACTACAGACTCATCTGAAAGACATTTTGTCAAAAGTCACCAATGAGGGGAAAAAGTCACCAAGGACTTACAAATTGCAAATTCAGATAACCTTTTCTCAATTCTTATTGCATTTATCTTCCTGCTGCAACTGACCCTAAGGACAATTCTTTTTACATCCTTCTCAACTTAATGTTTAGGACTACATGCTTTCCTGATATCCCTACTGCTACTCTGGCTCTCCCTTTGGGGCTGCCTTCTTTCTCTCACCCTTTCACATTTGCATTGCCCAAGGCTCACCTTGGCCTTAAAGCTCTGTAAGGTTACCCTATTCACATCCATTCCAGTGGAATGACTCCCAGTCTGTACCTTTAGACTCACACCTCAAGTCTCCTAAATCTTCTAAGATCCAGACTTGTCTTCCCAAATACCTGCTGAAAATGCCTATCAATATAACCCCATCAATACAAACTCAATAGGCCCAAAAACATGCTTGTCATCTGCCTCTTGCTTCCCCCCATGCTCTAATCATTCATCATTAACAGACCACCGTGATCACATTCATTCACGTTTACAGATTTGCATCATCTTTAGCTTTCCCCCTTTTTCTTTACCTCCTATATGCGATTTCATGCCAAGGTTTGATTACTTCACCTCCATAACAGTGCTCCCACTAATTCTACCGTCTTGATTTCTACTACCACTGTCCTTATTTAGTGCCTCGGCACCCCACTCCTTGACTTACATCTCTAATCCACCTATTCTCTGCTGCTTGTGGGTCAGTATTCTAGCATAACAGCTTTGGCAAGAAACCATTCCATCCAAAGGTGCCTGGGTGGCTCAGTTGGTTAAGCATCTGACTCTTGATTTCAGCTCAGGTCATGCATGAACTCAGGGTTCTGAGATTAAGCCCCACACATCAGGCTCTGTGCTTAGCAGAGTCTGTTTGAGATTCTCACCCTCTCTCTGCCCCTCCCCGTACTCACGCATGTTTATGCACGCACATTCTCTAAAAAATAAACCTTGAAAGAAAGAAAAAAAGGAAAGAAACCATTCCATCCATTTAAACTGCTACCTACTCCCAAACAACTCACATCACAGACTACTTTAGCTTCATTAAGGTTTTACTTAATCTAACCCCAAGCCATCTTCCACTTTTCTTCTTCAGCCACCCTCTTCCAGTCTAATGAAACCATTATCTGCCATTTCTCACAGCAGCACATCTCTTCATGCTATTCCTTTCATTCTTTCCACATTAACCATTAGATCCTACATAAAGTCCCCTAAACTATCCAAACAGAAATAACCCTGAACCTCTTTTCAGTCTCCCAACATCCTTTACTGGTTCTGCTCATTCTTTCAGGCTTTCTTCTTTTTCGTAAATAGTACTTGCATCTTGCCTTGCTTTCCCCTACTATGTGATAAACTACCTGGGAACAGTATGTATCTTATGTACTTTTGCAACCTCCATAAGAGATAGCTCACATCACTAATAAATGAATGCCTATTAACAGAGATTTTAGGAAAAAAGTGAAAACCAAGACATGGCAGTTCCACATGAGCAGATCCACAGACCATGTGGGAATAAAAATGTTTACCCTAAACTAAAAAAAATAATAATAATAATTTTTAATAGTTATCTCCCTAAAGTACAAGATTAGAATGGCAATGGCATGAGGATCCAACTCTTTTAACAACCATACCAAGTGATTCAGGCTGTAGTTACCACAAAACCAAATAAACCTTCAGTATTTCCAAGGGGATTACAGAAATAACACTAAATATTAAAAAGAACAAACTACTGATATGTGCAACAACTTGCATGGATCTATCTCAACATCATTATGCTAAGTAAAAGAAGCCACAAACAGAGGACTACATACTGCATAAATCCACTTATATGAAATTCTAGAAAAGGCAAAACAGATGAGTAGTCTCCAGAGGCTGGGGATGGCAGGGGAATGTGGGGGAAACCCATGGCAAAGGAGCATATGGGAACTTTCTGGAGTGATAGAAACATTCTATGTCACAAATGTGTCAAGAGTCACAGCAGTGCATATACTTGTCAAAATACTTTCAATACATGTAAAATTGGTGAATTTTATTCTGTGTAAATAATGCCCCAAAAGTACCGATCCTTGGCAGAAAAACCACCAACTGAGCTGCTAAGCCCCCCACAACAACCCACCACAATATGTGCACAAAGGCATCCACAAGAGCTATCTCTGAGCAGCAGAATCACAGGTTGGCTTTATTAAGTATTTTGCTCTCTTTTCTTCATTTTCTATAGTGAACAAAAATTACTTTAATAAGCAAACAACAAGAGAACCACATAACAAACCAGGAACCCCACTTTATATGATAAATAAAACCCATGAAACTGTAATATAAGGTATTATAGAAAACCGTTTATCAACATTTTTACATGTATCAAAGGTGCAAAAAAAAAAAAAGATCCTGAGGTAACTTCCAAGTCAAAAATTAAATTATATTCAATGTATCTCAGTGATGAGTGTATATTACTATAGCTCATCCCTTCTGAAAAGTAACATCTCATGTCCGGCAAATAAGTCCATTAAGCCAAAAGTTGCTTTTACCAGAATATCCTGTTCTTCAATTATGTCAAAGCACATTAGGTGATCAAAGCACACATCTAATTCACTCTTTTATCTAAAATTTTATACCTTCAAGATAGTCAATAGGTTCATGATTTAAAAATAAGACTAATATCTAATCATTTAACTCACTTAGAGTCTTCCTTTTCATCTTTTTCTTCTTCATCTTTCTTTTCCTCTTCTTTTTTTTCTGTTTTTTCTGCTTTATCTTCTTCTTTTTCTTCTACTTTTTCTTCTTGCGAGGGTCGGGCAATTTGCTGCTAGAATGAATCATCATTTGTCAAATTCAACATTAAAAGAAACAATTCCTCAAATTGTGACAAATTACCATACCTTTGCAAAAAAATTTATAAGCAATTATTGATCACTTACAATGTAATTAAGGGTAACATATTAAAAAATCATTCTAACATTCTTTAATATATTCCATAGGTACTGCTTAAAAGCAGTGCACACATGTTCCTAGTGTCTGGACCCATTAGAGAGGTGAAAGTGTTAAGATTCCACTTAGAAACCTGAACTCTGAGGTTGGTTTTCTCCGTTTCTGTAACTCCCACATCTAATCTGTCACTCAAGTGTTTCAATTATACCTTAAAATTTGATAGCCTATAATTTACCAAACTAATGCCCAACTATTAGATACCTAACATGTTTCCAACTTTTTCACCACTATGGATGATACTACAAGAAACCCCTTTATGCTTTACTCTTCTGAGGGGACATTCACTTAATGGAATAGTAGAACAGCTATGGTCATCATCAAGACTAAAGTAATTTGGAAAAACAGTAAGGAGATAATAGAGTGAAAAGAAATAAAACACTCAAATATTTCTAAGCTATAATTACAACTCTATAATTAAAAATATGAACAAGAATAAAAACAAGAAGAGAATACAATTACGGACTATTTTATCTTTGCCAAAATTGTGATTCTAAAGGAAAAAAGCGACATTAATTTGTATTAGTATTATTTTTATTTAACATGGAAATCAAGACCATCTAAGCTAAGTAGGACGGAAATGCCAATCCGCATTATGGCACACAGCCCCCCGTCTTGTGTGTGTACCCCTTCCAATCCCCCACCTGTCCTACACTGGCTGCTGCTCTGGACTCACCTAAACACACCCAGCATTTCACATCTTTGCCTGGAACACCCTTTCCACTCCTCATTGCCTAGTAAACTCCTACATATCCTCTGAAATTCAGTTCAAAAGGCTACACCCCACAAGGCATTTCTTGATTTCCACAGAGAAGCTCCAGACCCTCTCCGTACCTTGCCAGCCGCATGGCCCACACCAACCTGCCTGCGGCACTTACCACAGGGTGCCGCATACCTGGATTACCAGGGTCTGTCGGGCTCCCTGAGTTATGATCTCCTCAAGGCCAAGGACCCAATCTTATTTATCTAAGTATCCCAAGTTCCTAGGAGACATTTGGACTACAGAAGCTTCTGCGTTTGCCAAATATAATCAAGAATCAAGTTCCTTTCCCCTGCTTATCTGAAAAGTTTTGGCCTCCCACCTCAATCTTTCATTCTGCTCCAGGCCAATGTCAATCTTTCCTCCTAATAACTGCCTGTCCTCTTAACTGTTCTGTCACTAGACAATACAAAGTACTCATTAATTTGAGGTAAAATTTTCCTTAATTCTTAACACCATCTCAAAGTCCTTCATCTACTGGCTAAATCTGGATATTTTTCTCAAGATAAAAAAGACCATACTGACCTCTCCAAGAGGTCCCATATTATGTCTTCTTCAAATCCACAAGGAAATAAAAAAGAATCTGTATCCTTCTTGCTCCCAACTGCCACTTCCAGAACATTGCTGAACTACAGTATTTTTTAAAATACCTTTTTTCAAATCTCACAAAATCTACTTATGATGCCTTTTTTTCCCTTTTCTGGTGTTATGGACTGACTTCTCAGCTACTCCTATGAACACAAAAATGATTTTATCACATGGCTCATTATGCTTTGCCATTATTCTTCCAATTATAAAATGGGTATCAATGCCTCTTCTAGCAACATACTACCCTACAATTGAAATACTCTGAGGTCAAGCTCGTTAAACTCTCCAAAGCTAAAGTCACAAATGCCATCACTAGTGGGCACTGCTCTACCCCAAGATCTTGAAATCAGAAAATCTCTACAACAACCACTCATGCCCCACCTATCCTACATTTTCATTGCTGTTGATCCTGTTATTTGTCCGCATCATGACTCCTTGGTCCCTTTATTCTATGAAATTTCACAGTTGATCAGAAGAGGTGTATCTATTCTTCCACTCTGACCCCTCACTAAATCATTTTAATACCATGGTTCCCTCACTTGCTTTATCTGACTTCCCCAATTTCTCACCCTGGTACTGGCCAGTTTTCTTTTCTTCTGAGTATTTATTATTACTAGACAAAAATTAAGAAATCAAGAAAACTTTTAAATGTATACTTTCCAAGCGTGACTAGGTCTGTTTTACAACTGGGAATATTTTACTCACCTTTCAGTGACTTTCTGGGACACCATAGTGGTCACAAGACTGGTTTCAAATGTTAATAACCTCAAACCACCCACTTGCTACTACAAATGTAGCACCCATTAGTCGTTCTGAACAAACAAGATGGCATACTGACAATAAACTCTGCCCTCTGCCTGATGAGTAGGCTGTTAACCCGGGAAGTGGTTTATAGCCCTCAGGTATCAACTCAGCAGAAGAGAGGTTCTCTGTTCTCTTAGACTTGGATAACACATATGACTTGTTTCTCTAATACCTTTCTATTTCTTATGCCAACCAGTGTTCTGAAGAAACTAAGTGATCCCACACATTCCCTGCTGTCTGAAATCCAGCCAACAGCTAACTTTACTCCCCTTTCCCTAGTGTTAGGGACTGAGAAGCAAGGTAGCAACAGCTTCAACCAGGCAATGGGAAGATGGAGGCAGGATGTCTTTTGAAGCACAACTCCCAATTCTGCAGAAGGTGTGGACACGATCCCAAGAAACGGGCGAAGTTGCTAGATAGTCTCTGGAAGTGTGTGATAGCTGCAGAGCACAACCCCTGTCAAAGTAGTATCCACACTGACTAGGCAGCAGTGGGTGGAGAGGGAGAACCATGAAGGCCAGAGTGTGCAAGCGGCGTTTATCTACCTTCGGCTGATGGGTATCAAGAGCCCTTGTACACCTGCTACCGGCAGTAAAGAGCCCAAAGAACAAACTCCGATGTTCACAGGAAGTGATTGTAACTGCTTCTGTTTCACACAAATCTGTCACGGGAAGTGCCAATCCCCATGGTCTGGGATGGAGGTTATGAGTTACAGCTCTCCCACCCTTTAGCAAGTGGGCTGGAGTAGAAGTCTGCTGTTTCAAAAGGAAAGTTATTTGAAGGTCCCCTAACAGACAGAGGCATCCCAACAGCTTCCTGTCCAGGTTTCTCCCTCCTTAGCCTAGTTCTTCTTGGTCAATTAAAAAAAAGTTTCATTGTGTTAGGGAGGATCTCATAACACAAAACATGTCTGCTAAACAACAAACTATGCACTGTGTGAGAGTACATCAGAAAACAAAGTCAAAATCCAAATTAAAAAACCGGAAAGGTTTTGTGTATTTCTTTTTTTTTAAGATTTTAATTGATTTATTTGACAGAGCACACAAGCAAGGGGAGCAGCAGAGGGAAAAGCAGGCTCCTGGCTAAGCAAGGAATCCGATGCAGGACTCCATCCTAGGACCCTGGGATCATAACCTGAGCTGAAGACAGATGCTCAACCAATTGAGCTACCCAGGCACCCCTTTTTATGTATTTTATAATGATAAATGAAAAACAAGGAAATTTTAACAGAGTCCTCTTACAGCAAGCTCAAAAGATAGTTTATGTTGAGATTTATTCTACTATATCTGACTAAATATCTAACACATATATACTCTGTGTATTTGTTAACATGCTCGAGTCTTTAGAAAACAGATAAATGAATTCCCACTCAATAGATGATAAAGTTGCCAAGAAATGAAATGACTAAATTTAAAAGCAAGCACCTAGTGAACTAAAAACATAGAAGAGACAAAAAGAATGAGGTCCTACTTTAGCCACTGAAGTTTTGTGTGTGTGTGTGTTTTAAGGAACTAGAAAGTTTTATTGATTTTTCTGACATTTGCTGTACCTAAAACGATCATCACCAGGTTGTGCTAAAACAGAAGGAAGTTGTGTGTGTGTGAATAACATTATTTATTTCTTTTCCATAACCCAGCAACCCTCAGTTTGCTTCCTGAGATTAAGAGTCTCTTACGGTTTGTCTCCCTCCCCAGTCCCATCCTGTTACATTTTTCCCTCCCTCCCCCAACGACCCTTCCACCTTACCTCTCAAATTCCTCATATCAGAGAGATCATATGATAATTGTCTTTCTCTGATTGACTTATTTCGCTCAGCATAATACCCTCTACCTTCCATCCAGGTCCAAATGGTTGTATGTGTGGGTTTTTTTTTTAATGTTCATTTGACAGAAAGAGACAAACAGAGAGCACAAGCAGGGGGAGCAGCAGAGGAAGAGGGAGAAACAGGCTCCCCACTGAGCAGGGAGCCTGACAAGGGGCTCAATCCCAGGACCCTGGGATCACAACCTGAGCTGAAGGCAGATGCTTAACTGACGGAGCCACCCACGTGCCCCTAATCATTGAGTTTAAGTATCTTAGTCAGTAAACAGAAAGTATCTTATCAAAATATATGTAAAAACGAATGCCTTTAAACCAACTGAATTTAAGACTAGTTTCCTAAAGCATAAAAGTTGTCAATCACAACGCACTGTGAAGGCAACAAAGGCAACAGTCGCTACCATTATTGGGTCCTCCCTTGGTCTCTGATACGACACTCTAGGGACATCACACACACAACTAGTTCTTATGTTAACCCTGCAAGGTAAGTATTACTGCTTCCATGCTTCCAGATGTGGAAACCAAATCTCAATCAGTGAAGGGATGCATCTAGAATTATATGGATATAGAGAAGCAGAGCATTTTTGGGTCTAAAGCTCTTTCTGTTATACCGAACTTTTTAAACCTGCCTAAAACAGTCTAACTATTGTCTAACAATTCAGTCAGAAACTTTGCCAACTTCAAACATTACTACATTTACATAATTACATGTTTTCTCAATTCCTCTGGGGGAAAAAACATATTTAAAGAGGAAGATGTTGTCAGAATGAAGGAAGAGTACAAAATCTTGTGAAAGGTAATCAATTATTTGGAAATGAAGAATGTGGCTTCTAAACAATGAGTTGATTTATTGTAGGTCACTAGCAGGTACCACAGTAATTCACAGTGACACTCTTATTAGATGGGACTTTATGCTAGATGGTAAGAAGAAACTCTTACTCTAACAAAAATGTTACACATAGAATTAAAGTACCACCTGACATGTTACTCCTAATTCTAGATCCCACATAGTAACACCAAGGAGTGGCTTTTGGCTTCTGATCTTTGATATGTATTCACTGCTTTAACTAAAAGTTATAAAGAACCACACTCACTCTCATCATGGGAAGCTGATAAGTTGAACTGTGAAATGGTTTCAATAAGATCTAACAGAATTCTGAGTTAAAACTTTTGCCAACAATAATTTCTGAACACAAGTCTAATAAAGATATGATTATCTGTCTCGTTTCCCTATGAGTCTAAGATTAGACTCCTTTTCAGAGGAAATAATATGCAATGTTCCCTACAGCAACAGTAGGTTAAAAATCAAACCTCTCAAGCTTAGAATCTCTCTCGGCAAACAGCACACTATCCATTCATGTGCTGAACAACAATGACTTCTTATGGGTAAGAGATCGGGAGGGGAAGATGGGTGATGCAATCAAAAACAGAAAGGATCAGGCATAGACTTCAGCAGAACTCTACAGAGTCTTGAAATAAATTTGCCCTAATAGCTCTGGGATTACCTAAGGTAATTCCGACTGATTCAAACTTGATTGGATAATAGGGCAGTAAAGTGACTTTGAAATTAATTGGATCTCTATTATCTGCCAGGGTAAAATGAAGACACCAATTTAAAAGTTCTTAACTTGTAAATAGATTCTTTAAAAAAAAAAAAAAAAAAGACATCTTTCTGAACTTTTTATACAGTAAATTCTACATTCCCAACCCAGATCTGTTTCCTAAACTCTAGACTTCTACATCTCACTGCCCTTCTTTACAACTCCACTTGGACATATGTATCTGAAATTCAGCATGTCTCAACGCTGCCCCCCAAATGTGCTACCCATTCAGTCATGCCTACACAGTAAATGGCAACCCAACAAACCAAAACTTGGGTTATCTTTGATAACTGTCCTTGAATCCCCCACAATCAATCCATCAGTGAAATCTGTTTCCCTTACCTTCAAAGATACATCCAGAAACGGACAGGTTTTCCACACCTCCCCCACTAGAGTCCAGTCCAAGCCACTGGGAGGATTACCGTAACCTCCTAATTGGTCTCCCAGAATGACCGTGTTAAAACTAAAATCTGAACTATTCTGCTCAGAAGTCCAATGCTCCTCTTATTTAGTATCAGCTCTAATGTCATTCACTTCTCTATAAGCCAGCCCTTAACACTACTTAATTTCAGAAAACCTGTCCACCTATTTTGACACAAACAGAATGTAGTACATAAGTAATTAAGAAACAGAGATAAGGGGGCACCTGGGCGGCTCAGTTGGTTAAGCGACTGCCTTCGGCTCAGGTCATGATCCCGGAGACCCGCGATCAAGCCCCACATCGGGCTCCCTGCTCAACGGGAAGCCTGCTTCTCCCTCTCTCACTCCCCCTGCTTGTGTTCCCTCTCTGGCTGTGTTTCTCTCTGTCAAATAAATAAAATCTTAAAAAAAAAAAAAAAAAAAGGAAACAGAGATAAAATTCCTCTGGTCTGAGACGGTGCTGTATTTCCATCATTTAACCCCTTCCTCTCCCAAAAGCCCAGTGAAACAATCAGAGAAATACACAACTAGAGAAAAAATCTTCAAGGTAGTAACTTAAAAGCTAATGTGGAAAGGAACTGATGGAAACTGATGGAAAGGCTGACCAACTCCAACCTGAGCCAACCTGGGAGCAGACATACTATGGTTCAGGTCATCCTGAGAGCACATATGGACAATCTCATTTCCGTTAAATGCACTCTGGGACGTGCCACAAGTGTGAGCACATAGAACAAGAACGTGCAGAAGAAAACTATAATATGGTTGGAATTTAACAAGAACGAGCATGCCACAGAGAACAGTGACATGGTGTCCCAGATAACTTTAGGACAGAAAACCAATGTCTCTGCACACAGAATTTCCTGATACAGTTTTCTCCTCTATCATCACAAACAACTGAGTGCTGCTATATGTAAGCTATAATAAATATCAAATTATTCCCTTACATTATCAGGGATTGAGAAATGTAAACAATTTATAAATACAAATTATGTAATTTCTAAAAATTAAGCTCAATTAAAGTCACAAATACTAGCTGGTAATAAGGAACAAAAGCTACTATAAAAATCTGTAGCTCAAACTTGTTTAAAACAGAGATGGGCTCTAGCATCTCTAGCCAGAAGAGCTTGATGCCACTTTGTCTGTGGGAAGCCCCGGCACCTTCGACAGAAGAGTGTTTCCCACCCCACTGACAAGATTTGATTTGCTCCCCATCGGGCAGAAGCTCTTCATGGAGCTCCACAAGTATCCCTCATTCTGTGTCTACAGTATCAGTCCCATTAGCGTCCAGGCATGCTCTTTTCCTCCCTCCCAATCCTTATCAGCCCTCTGCCCATCTCTCTAGACCTCTTCAGAAGCAAACCTTAGAGACAAGGGCATACCTATACTCCTATCACTCGCTCCCCTTCCACACCCCCTTCTGCTCACTACGATCTTAGTTCTGGCCCCCTCACCAATCCACTGAAAATGTACACCCAAGGCACCTCAGCTTACTCAACCTCTAGCAGCATTTCCCGCAGCTGGCACATGAAATGCTCCCTGTACTTTGACCAAGAGATACCGTTTCCAAAGGATATGTAATCACATCCTGTGAGGTAGTAGTATCCTGCAGGAAACAATGACCCCGGAAACAAAAACAGGTCAAGGCTAACAACAATGAGAGCACTGGGTCAGTCTGTATCTGGTGAGCACGGTGGCCAAAGAAAGGGTGGCTGTGTGGGGAATCCAGGAGAGACTTAGAAAGGCTGGTCGGCAGTCAGCAGTGGTGCAAGTTCACACACGCAATTCCAAGTCCCAAGATGAATCTGGGCACGGAGAGCAATGGCAATCACATCATCCCAACAGCCGCACCAGTAAAGCATAAGGGAGCTGTGACAGCTGCTGATCAGTTATTTGGGGGGGAAAACAGTTTTTAAAGTACTGAATTGCAACTGTGAAAATGTACATTACACTGTAATAAAAACCATATTTTAAGATCAAATGCTTTTTCCGAGTAAAAACTTTCTAAACTCCAGAAATGGAAGTTACTCTGAAACAAAATCAGGCCCTTGGTATTTGGGTTAACTAGACTCTATACTCGTTACCACACTACATTTCTCTGTATTTCTTAGGTGTTCTACCTGCCCCCTCTTCAGACAAAAGGACTGGTAAAGACAGTGTATGAAAAGAGGTGTCATGGGTTGCAGTCTTCACATTATCACTATTAACACTAACAAGCACAATTTAAATAACATGGAAGTACAGAACTTTTCTCATTGATTTTATCATACTAGAAACTTATAGCATATTCACAATAGATGATATCACACATTAAATATGTATTAATTTCAAAAAATAGCATGTTCATAACATCCTCATTATTTAATGAAATGTCAATCCCTAAGATACACATGATTAAATACAAGGCCCTGGTTATGCCATTTTTGTTCTCCATATCTCTACCCTGAAACACCTTCTGCACAGTAATAAAACATACCTGGTTTCTTCCTCTGCGTTTTCCATAATTCCTTCTTACTAGGGCTTTATAATTTTCATTTTTCTTGGTTAAGTAGTAATATAAAACACAATCAGGAACACTCTATAAGGAAAAAAATTATTTTTGATGAGCCAAAGAAATAACATTTTTAAAAAATCAAGCAACACTTTTTTTTTTTTTTTTAAGATTTTATTTATTTGACAGAGAGAAACACAGCCAGAGAGGGAACACAAGCAGGGGGAGTGAGAGAGGGGGAAGCAGGCTTCCTGCCGAGCAGGGAGCCCCATGTGGGACTCGATCCCCGGTCTCCAGGATCATGACCTGAGCCGAAGGCAGTTGCTTAACCAACTGAGCCACCCAGGCGTCCCAAGCAACACTTTCAAGGGAAATCTCTGGTATTCTCAAGGTATAAACTAAAGAGCAACACATAGCTAGCATTTTAAGGGATATCTAGGCTCTAAAATATATATACATTATATATCTTACTATTTTAATGGACAATTTCAGTGGTCTTAATCCAAATTATGTAAAAGATACCAGAACTATCAGAAATATAAGCAGTCACTAAATTCTCTTTCTTGTTGCATATATGTAAATATTCAAAATGTCTTTTTCAATGTTGCTCAAAAACACTACATCCAATCCAACGTGGGGGAAAAAAATTAGGGAAAATCTGGATTCTGAAATTTTAATCAGAAATTCAAGAGGGGTTCAAAAAGCATTGTAATCTATGTGTTTTTAGGGAAATAAGAGTAGCAAGTTGTTTTTTGTTAACCATGAAAATTAGATTGTGTTCTGTGCTTATGATTTGTTATGTAATTGTAAGTATCACTATACTAGTCACCTGAGAATCTTTTCTTTATCAAGCCCTCGATAAAAATCAGTTCTACATAACTACCTCTGCGTATTAGAGCACAAAAACTTCAAAGTAGTGAATATCACAAACCTATACACATTCTCAATGTAAACCATTTCTTACCTTCCTTTCCAAGTAGGATGCAATTAGTCCAAAGTTTTTTGGATGCTGGATAAACCTGGGTTTAAAAAAAAAAAAAAAAAAAAAAAGGGAAAACAACAACAACACATACACACAAACATTTTAACAACTTAAAAAGGGTGGGGGTCCCTCAGGAAAAGAACTATTAGTACAGATTACTTCCTGGTGACCCCTATTGCCAGACTGAGGAACAACAGCAGAATTGCTGGAGTCTTTTAAGGGCACAGATTCCTGGGCACTATCCACCCGGAACCGAAGGGACTGGTCTATAGTAGAGCACAGAAATCTGTACTTTTAAAATGCACCCCCAGGTGACTGAGACACCACCCAAGTTTGAGTACCACACTGAACATGACTCTATAACCCCAGTTCTCATCTGTGACCGATGCTCCCATCTATAAACTTATGAGAAGGTCAAAGCAAATCTATATTCTCTACCTTCCATAGAATCCATTCAAATGCCAAAAAGGGGTCAAGGTTTTGGGGAAATGGTTCAATTTACAACTGAATGTCAAATACTTTTTACAATTCATGTAAACGTCTATTACGAAATGATTTAAAGTTTAAATTACTTGTCCTTAAAGATCTCCTTCTCGTGGTCAGTCCAAACATTCATAAACTGCCTATCTTTATAAACCTTCATAGGGTCCTCCATGAGCCCATTCATGTTGATGAACTTGACCCGTCTCTGTTCTGCATCAAACATCATAGGCGGGATCACAGAGAGCTGCCGCATTTGTTTCTCATTATTCTGCAAAAGAAAGTAAACAGAATTTACAAAGAACAAAATTTAACGAGGGCTAGAGACTA
The DNA here is from genome assembly GCA_004023965.1 of Spilogale gracilis. Classification (NCBI taxonomy): domain Eukaryota; kingdom Metazoa; phylum Chordata; class Mammalia; order Carnivora; family Mephitidae; genus Spilogale; species Spilogale gracilis. Next base: position 26,724 of record PITA01016992.1, on the reverse strand, counting down.
GCTACCATAATTTATGCCCGAAAAACCACATGTGTAGTTTCATATGTCAACAGCAGTGTGTACCATAACATCTAATGTGTGCTAATTACTCATATATCTAATAAATACCATGAAATGAATCATATAAAGGATGTACATGCTATGTTTTTACATCCCAGTACTACAATTTGAGAAGAGTTCTTTACAAGAAGTAGATACTTTAGACAGTAACATTCTAGACCTAAAGGACACAAAGAAATGCCAAATTCGCTGAAGTAATGATCTTATGAAACATTTAATTACATTAACACAGTCTCATTTTTAAAAGTCTTAACATCATTTTAGAGAATAAATTTTAATGTCATTTTGGAGACCAATGAATAGAAAAAAAATAAACAGATGCCAAAATCTTAAGGACGGTGATTTTAAATTAAACTCATGTGTTAAACACTTCTTGCTAACCTTCCGTAATCCTGTCACTGAATGTTACCCTTGGAATTTCAACTAAAGCTTCGTTACATCTGTATAGTTGGTTTTCCCCTAAGTTTAATTTAGTAAGTTCATGAGCACACATTTCTATGAAAAAAACTCACCAAAAATACAGATATTGACCTCGACCCAAAGTGAGGTTTTTTCCTAAAACTTTTCCTTATAGAAGTGGATACTGCCTTACAGTCAAGTCCTTACAAAGTGTCAAATTTTATGGGGTACTCTCAGACTAACCACCAAAGCATGATTTGGGGCAGACACCTGAGCTTGAGTCACCACAACTGGTCCTCGTTTTCAGTGCTTACAGATTTGCCCTAATGGAATCAGTCGAAAAGCAAGCAAAAAAATTTAACACAGATTTAGTCATCACTGCCGGGATTAAGACCACAAGTTTTAAAATATACAGCAATTTAATAATTGTCTTTGATCATTACTTAAGGAGACCATCACATTCAAATAAACAAGACCTTCAGAATTCAGAGATGAGGTTTTCTGGGGTTGTGTTATTATTATTATTTTTAATTGAAGTATAGTTGACAACAGAGATGAGGCTTTTAAAAACCTGGTATATAAAATCAAAACCAGAACTAAGTAAACAGGAGGTGGCTTTTGGACCAACCTTTAGAAATAGTCTGAACACAGCTCAGAAGACTCATGTTAGGGACTGAAATCTACTCTTACTCAGCACGGATTTACTGATGCCATATCATCTCTGTCTCCCAGGCTTCTGTGGCTAGAGAGTACACTTTGCGGAACCCACCAGCGCCTCAGATGAATCTCTCTGGTCAGTCCGCTCTTACACATCCCTGCCACCAACATCCTGATTCAGATCTTGTTTCCATGTTAACAGCCTCCTCACGTCTCCTCCAGGCTTCCCTGCTGCCAAGCCACCTGTGTAAGATGCCAATCTGATCATGGGACTGCCTGCTGTAAAACCTTCAGTGGTTGGCTGGTCTTTGAACAGTCCAAACTCTATAAGTGTTCCCTCATTTATGTACAAATAAGCCTTAGTTCCTGGGGTATGAGGCTGAAATGCCTGAATAATCAATGAATTAAAAAATTAAGTCAATTCCTGCAATTGCACTACTGGGCATTTATCCCAAAGATACAGATGTAGTGAAAAGAAGGGCCATATGCACCCCAATGTTCATCGCAGCAATGGCCACAATCGCCAAACTGTGGAAAGAGCCAAGGTGCCCATCAACAGATGAATGGATAAAGAAGATGTGGTACATATATACAATGGAGTACTATGCCTCCATCAGAAAGGATGAATATCCAACTTTTGTGGCAACATGGACTGGACTGGAAGAGATTATGCTGAGTGAAATAAGCCAAGAAGAGAAAGTCAAGTATCGCATGGTCTCACTTACTTGCGGTGCATGAGGGGCAAACTGGAGGACAGTGGGAGAAGGAAAGTAAATGGGAACTAGGGTAATCTAGGGAGGGAAACGAAACAACAGAGACTTTGGACACAGAAACAAACTGA
>PITA01016992.1:0-24667 GCA_004023965.1 Spilogale gracilis | reverse complement strand
ATTTTTTTTGTAACAATAAAAAAAATAAATAAATAAAAATAAAAAGATAATAAAAAAAAAATTAAGTCAATTAATTTCCTTACCTCTTGCTCAGACAGCCCATCAATAATTTCAGAAATCTCATGCTCACTCCTAGCAATTGTGGCTGAAAGACCAGCTCCCCTCTGCCCAACTCTAAATATAAGAAAGAAATTATAAATATATATAAAGGCCGTTTACAAAGACGACACCAATTAAGTTACTTTTATATGCATTATTCCTCTGAATGGGACTTTTTTAACCAACTAGAAGTCAGAGAACAAATACCACTGAGACACCACTTTTAAGTAATGCCTGAAAATCAGAATTCTATAGAAGAATGATTAAAACGTTGAGATTAAAATTTAAAGGTTACATGTCCAAGTTCAAACAGTAGAACAACTATGGGAAACTTCTGGAAAACCACTGGTATTGGTGACATTTCCATTTCAAATAGCAGTCTTTGTCTTCCAGAGTAGAGGACAGCAGAGTTAGAAAAATACAGTCAATATTTTTTATGGGGGCAAGGAGGAACTCAACCATTATCCCTCATAAAAACTTAATCATGATTAAAGAATTAAAGCTTACATGTACTCTTACAAGAGATAGTGGAGAAGAAATCTAAAGCTTTTACTTTTACAAAAATTCTTGCTCTATAAAGTAGAAACAAATCAGAAATCATCAACCAATATCAAAGAATTTCTTTTCCTTTTTTTTTTTTTTTAAGATTTTATTTATTTATTTGACAGAGAGAAACACAGCTAGAGGGGAAACACAAGCAGGGGGAGTGAGAGAGGGAGAAGCAGGCCTCCTGTTGGGCTGGGAGCCTGATGCAATGCGCAGGGCTTGATCCCGGAACTCTGGGATCATGACCTGAGCTGAAGGCAGATGCTTAACGACTGAGCCACCCAGGCATCCCACAAAGACTTTCTTAACTAGCCATCTATATAATACTGCTTGGTCACACTGGCAGGTAATGAAGAACTAAGAAATATTCAAGTCTATTCTTTTTAACTGTCATTTCTAAAGGAATAGGTATTTTCAAGGACAGAAGAATTACTTTCAAAATATTCATTTAAATTTAGATTGAACAGCATTATTAAGTATAAAAAACTAATATTAAATTCACCAAGACATAGTCTTTGCTAGCTAACTAATAATGAGGCTTTATATTCAAAATGAAAGGTTCTTTATGAACTTTCTTAAGATCAGATTCAGGTAACCATTAACACTGTGAGAGAGTAGGAGTGGGACTCTGTCGGAAAGGAAAGAGCATACCCATTAGCCAGGAGAAGAGCACAGCCATTAAACATCAAACTACTTACCGCTGAAATCTTTCTTGCTGTTCTCTCTGTTTTCGAATTTCTGGAAACTGCTTTTCATAGTACTCCCTTGTTTTGCTTTCTTTAGCTTTCCTCCGGGGGTTATTTTCTATTCTGTCCACTTTTTTCTCCCATGCCTCCATGAGCTGATCATAACGTTGGCAGATTTTTTGTTCCTATTAAATACCCGTAGCAAATTAATAATTAAACTAAACTCTGTCATTCTGACAAACCAAATACTTTAAAGTAAATGCTACTTCTTAAGGCTAAGTCAGAAGTATATTTGGCCTAGGACTCAACTGTGAATGAAAAGCTGTCCTTGATCTAAAAGACGAGAGAGAGAAAAGAGCTGTTTTCTACAAAGATCAGTATATAGAGCATAATCTCGCTAGATTTTTTTTTTAGTTAATGTTAACACTAATATAAATTAATTAATAAGCTACTATTAGTAGCTGAGCAGCTACTTCTATTATCTTCCTGATAACAATATGTCTTCATTGTCAAAAAAATGGAAAATATGTAATAGACATGTGAATAGTTCATAATCCCAATCACCCAAAGGCAATCATACTAAACATTTTGGTGTTTTCCTTCCAATCTGTCAGAGAAAACACTCAATGCTTCCATTCCTCTACTCCTGGAGGCTTTGATTACTTGAAGGTTTTTGCTATTATATATAATGCTATCTAATAAACATTTCTGACAGTCTGGAAAAGGCAGAAATTAGTTGTACTTTAAGATAAAAAGAAATGCAGTGAACTACATGAAACCAAGAGTTAATCCTTTTAGAGAAATGGGTAATGTATGATCTCATTTTTTAAACAGAGAGGCAAGCCTCCATTATGAACACAGAACTGTGAACATGTCAACAACACAGATAGAAAAGGTGTAGAAGGACTTGTGAAAAACTTTTAACATTGGTCCCCTCCAGAAAGTGGCACTGTAGAGAGGAGAATATTATCTGCCTCACGATCTGTGCCACCCCCAGACACTTGCCAATCATTCTCCCAGGTATCTTCTGTATCCTTCACTTTCTCCATCTCTAGCTAGCTCCTCAGACCAGGCCAACATCATCTCTTACCTATAACAAAGTAAGAGCCTCTAAACTGTCTCCCAGGCTTTCCTTCCCCCCCCCCCCCCCCCAGGCCTTCTTAATGGTGGAGCCAGATGCAAATTCTGAAAATACAAACCTGAATGTTTCATTTCTCAGTTCAAACACTTAAAAGATGCCCTTGGGGTCTAACCCAATGTCTTGTAGATGGACCTCCTGTGTGTGACCTGGCCCTCCTCCCTCAGCAGCCTTGTTTCTGCCTCACTCCCAGCAACCTGCCATAGTCCCTCCACCTCCCAGACCTTCACTTCTGCAGCTCACTGTGCCTGTGAAGATTTCCAGGGTTTCTCGTCCTGCAACTTCCCTTTATGATTCATACATGGAGCATTAGCTGTCCCTCCTGTATGCTCCCACAGTCATCCATATGTCCCTTCCCACAGTGTGATGATGATCCTGTAACTGCCTGTGACTCATCTGCCCCCAGTTACACTGCATGCTTCAAGAGTTAAAACCATATGGCTATCTTGCTCACCTCTGCAGAATAACACATGAACAGAGTAAATAGCAATAAATATTTATTAAACAAATCAGTGAACACGTAAACGTTATAACTAAAGATTCTGTGAAGCATGAAAACAAAGTCTATGCTTCTATGTTTGCATTACTAGACAGTAAATTACCACAATTGTAACAAAATTACTGGATAGGAAAAAAACTGCTTTAGTAGTTTCTTTTTTAATATTTGTATGTTTCTTGCAAAAACAAAAACAAAAAACAGTAATTTAAAGATAGTATCTGAAGGACCAGACTGGCAGATTACATTAGAAGTTATGTATCAAGTACAAGCTGCTGACTCTTGAGCTTTACAATTCATTAAATTGTCATATCATTAACTGTAAGGTACACGACTCATTTTTGATGTTAATTAAAGAACATCATTTATTCGGTAAGCAACTGAATTTTAAAAAATCAACAGTCTGTCTAAACTTAGTATAAACATAGTGTGAAAATAAGTATACTGGCATTATATTTTCTGTAACTTCATTTCCATGAACATTAGAACCACAAAACTTTTGAACTGTAAGTCATATAATAAATATGAAAAAGTGTCTGAATTTCAAAAAGCTGAACTTTAGCTGACCCAGTTCCTAATAAGAAAGAACAGTAATGTTCAGTCAATAGGACTGTAACTTACCAACATTGGTCTGAGGGTTTAAAAGACTAAATGTTGATCATCCTATTTCTCTTTCATGTTCTTTTTTAACTACTCACCATTTTTTTTTACTTTGGCTAGATGAAAATGTTATACACAGATGACCAAAGAAATTAATTTGATAATGGTATTAAATGTCAATTGTTGCTAGAATTAGATTTATATTTAAGTCATCTCTATAGTTACTTCCTAAGTTGGCAACCTTTTCTCAAACAGAATCAAGAACCACTCTCACTAATAAAGGGAAAGTGAATGCCTAAATGAGCATGAATGGGAAAGTCGTACAAATTTCAGTTAAAGTATAGGACCTCACCCTTTGTTTTCTTGCATGATTTCTTCTTTTAAAAAATAAAATGAGTTTTTTCCTCATCACCTGGTTTCTAGAAGAGAAAAATATGGTTGTATGACATTAAGAAAAAGCACAATTTAATAATGCATTCACTTTTTTTTTCAGAGACACTGAAAAACAAGCAAAGATCACTTAGGAATATCTGATGTAATCAAAGATAATCTTAATTTTTTCACCCTGCAAAATAAGACTTTTGCAATAATTAGAACTGACTAAAATTCCTCCCACACTACAGCAAGAATTTATACAAATAGTTCACTTTCAATTATTACATCCAAGTGTAAGGCAAATATTGTCAAGTTATAATTACAGTCATTGATTCTTCTTAAGGACTCTGGTGATACAAACATCTCTGTGCATTCTTGGAGGAGGGGAGGTAGAAGAGAAGGAAAGGCTTTTAAAGTTACCTCCCTACCTCAGGTACGGGATGGACCTCCCTTCTATGAGAAGGTTCACCAACACAGAGAAAGGGGACTTCTGCTTTTAAACAAATTTCCTTCCATCACAAATGACACAAACCACTCTAAGCAGTCAGGAAAGGCAATGTAACAAGATAGGAAGAGAACTTATATCTTAATGAAACAGTTACACTTTTTAAATTTGAAGCACCGTGACCTTCAAAAACAATGACATGCAGGTTCAAATATAAATATTTATACCCCACCTACTTCCAGAAAGGATTTCAAGCTGATTATTCAAATATAAATACAAAGCCAAGGCAAGTAGAAGTAATTTTTTGGATTATCTGCCACTCAGGACTAACAGTGACACTGGCTCCACTCAAATTAGCGTGGACAGTCAGGAGCTGGTTATATGGAAAAGTAGCCAAGACATGAAAAGAATTATTAAAAGGTATATTTGCTAATTTATACAGCAAATGATGGTGATGAGAAAAGAGCTACTACACGATTCATACGGACGCATGCAGCTGAATAAATGGTTATTTCACAAGGTGACATACAGTGAAAGCGTTACCATATATTCAATTTGCTCTAATTTTAATTACGTGCTACTCAGAAGCAAATGATAACCAGTAAATATCATTTAAAATGTTTCCTAGGATTTAAGTCAGCCAGTCAGTAGTAACCCATCCCAGGACTGAGTGCTTAGCACTGTAGTCGGGCAGTGTAGACAGCATGAAATAAATCAGATAGAGCTGCTCTTCAGCTAATAGTAGGGGGAAAAGACAGAACACAAACATAACTGATGCTTTGTGGGGGGGAAAAATCATTAAAAGTATCCAACTAGATTTTACCTGCTATTCTCCTTTTAAAAAATGCTAAAACAGCTAAATAGTTCCAGAACAAGGTATATTTTTATGAATTTTGCCTAAGCCTACTTCTAAGGGTTTTCAACACCATAGTAGCATCTCACAGAAAAATTCTAAGTATATGACTTTAAATATAAACCACTTATTTAACAAGAGTTAAAATCATTCAAATTTCAATTTTGTTCATGCATACTACCATGCAAATTATATTTGCCACCAATTCTGCAAAGTAGTCAACTATTGCACATAATTTCAGTAAGAAAATTTTTAAAAGAAAAAAATATGATATATAAATAGCAATGTGCTCATTAGTAACTATACTAGTAAATAATTTAAATGTTCTGATTATTCTTAATAAAACATAAAGTAGAAATATCACATTTTTGTTACAAAGTAAGAATAGATTCTTATGATAATTAAAAAAAAAAAAAAGATACCTATCTAGCTTCCTCTCTTACTTCAATCAGATCAAGAAATTAGATTCTCTTTTCACTTATTTTCTTATTCCAAAATCTGCATCCATAAAGGCCTGGTATCTAGGATGAGCAAGGCTAAGCAAACTACATTCTGGAGCAGTCTCCTCACCTACGTGAGGTGACTGAGCGCTTCCAAGGCACCAGGACATTAAATGGCAGAAGGGTCTACAAATACCGTCATTAGCAAGAGTCATGGAAGGGATTTCCCTAGAATAGGATTTTGAATAATGATAAAATGATCCGTGGCACTTCTACTTTGCAATGGCAGATGTGGCTTGGTGGGGGACGGTGTCATCACTAGTCTTAAATGAAAAAGCTTCATTATCTTACTTCATCATGCGCCTTGCAGGTACTCCACTGAAAAAAAGACAAAACAGGAGGCAAAAAATTCAAGCCTCAAGGTAAGCCATTTCAATGTTAAGTATTCACCTTTTTACTAGCAGATCATAAAACCAGCTAGTTTTATGCAATAATTTATTTCATATTTTTGGCCTCGGAAACTCAAAGCTGTTACCCCAACCCCCAAGAAGCCAGAGGAAGATAACATATAGTAAAACGACAGCAAATTACACAAATCTAAAACGCACCTACACTATATTATAATAATGTCAGCAGATAGCATAAAAACAATCTCTTTATAGAATATATGGTCTTTAACTGAAGAACTCCAAAGATGATAAATACTTACGTCTTGATGTTCTCATGATACACCTTGGTATCAGATGGCTGGTTATACAGTGGCTATAAAATAAATCAAATATTTACATATACAACACTGTACACATGTCTATGAAAATACAAAGAAATGGTATATATTTTCATGTAAACCTAGTACTCATGGATCTTCACAACACCTACCCTACCAAACCTCCAGACTTCCAGGGTCCCTGCATAATGCTCTTTACCCCATCTCCTATTAATGTCACTCCCATAAAAACATTTATAAATCCACCACATCCCATAAGAAATATTTATTCAGATTTTCAATTTCAAAGGCAAAGGAAGAACATATGGTCCAAAGAGCTATTTCTGTTCTTATGTGTCCTGCTTCTGCCTCATATGATTAAATGGCCTGCTCAGGCATAAACACACTCAGGACATTCTGCAACGGTAACCAAGTTTTTGCACCACTATTTTAAAGTCTACCACATGGTGTCTGGGTGGTTCAGTGGGTTAAAGCCTCTGCCTTCAGCTCAGGTAATGATCTCAGGGTCCTGGGATGGAGGCCCGCATCAGGCTCTCTGCTCAGCAGGGACCCTGCTTCCTCCTCTCTGCCTGCCTCTCTGCCTGCTTGTGATCTCTCTCTCTCTCTCAAATAAATAAAATCTTTTAAAAAATTTAAAAAAATAGTCTACCACAAATGTACTGCCCAGATCTCGTTCCAAAGTAGATAGACTATATTCCATCTTATCCCAAGAAAAAGGACTACCAAAAACAAAAACAAAAAACCCACCAGACATGAAAAAAGAAATTTTGTACTTACCAGTTCAACTTTTGGGCCAAGACCTTCAAATATTTTATGAGCTTCTTCTGCTTTTTTCTACAGATAAAGACATTATTATATTGTGTAATTAAAAATACTACCTAAGTGCAAAACCACTACCAATTTAATATTTACCTACAAACAACACAGTTGAATTTCCCTTATTTCCAAATACTCTTTTCATATGATAAGCTGAAATACTCTCTTCTGTTTTCATAGCTTCCTCACCAAATTAAGTCTAAGCTTCACATTTGTTCTGAAAGTAATACTTGGGTGCCTGGGTGGCTCAAGTTGGTTAAGCAGTTGCCTCTGTCTCAGGACATGATCCCAGAGTCCTGGTATCAAGCCCTGAGCCAGGATCCCTACTCAGCAGGGAGTCCGCTTCTCCCTTTGCCCCTCACCATGCTCTTGTGCTCTCTCTCACTCTTGCTCTCAAATAAGTAAATAAAATCTTAAAAAAAAAAAAAAAAGTAATAACTAAAGAATTGTGAAGTTCTTAACAGCAAACAGATATCAAGATTCTAGGAGAGGGAACACAGATTCACTATTAGAAATAAATCCCTCAACACCTCAAGTCACATCTTCAATAAAAATTTAAAAACATAAAATACCATAAAGTTGGCAGTCTTTACCACTGTAAGCCAAACTGACCTCTTAGGAAAAAAGCTTATAATGAGCTTAATATTCTAGTTACAAGAAAAACTGGGTAATAAGTGAACAGAGGAAACAACTAGTTTGAATTTCTCAAGTGTTTAATAGTAAATAAATGCTGAATTAAATATTTTTATAGTCCATTTTCAAAAGTAAATTAATCTAAACCAATATCTAACAGAAATTGTCCTTTAACAGGTGAAATGCAACAAATTCAAAGCTAAAGATGTTTAAGCTGGAATTATAGGACTACCAAATATGTCAGTGGTTCTTACGTCCCTCTTCCTCCCAACACATTCCTGTTAGTAACAATGGCTCCCCATCTGCAGTGCAGACAAACACCTCAATGCATTTGCTGCTGGGACACTCTCCAGGGCCTCTAATGTGACACACAAATGGGAGTGGATATTAATCAGTATTCCCTGAGTGTAAAGAAAGATGTTCCCTTAAAATAAATAATCTCCTTTTCATCTCATTTATCAATCAAAATTAATCCGTCAAATATTTATTTAGTATATATTACATGAAAAGAACTAGGAAGCTTTTTTTTTGTTTTTGTTCTTTTTAAGATTTTATTCATTTATTTGACAGAGAGAGAGACAGCTAGAGAGGGAACACAAGCAGATGGAGTGAGAGAGGGAGAAGCAGGCTTCCCACCAAGCAGGAAGCCCGATACAGGGCTCAATCCTGGGACTTCAGGACAATGACCTGAGCAGAAGGCAGACACTTAAGGACCGAGCCATCCAGGCGCCCCAGGAAGCATTTAAAAAGCACAAAATACTTGGGCGCCTGGGTGGCTCAGTTGGTTAGGCGACTGCCTTCGGCTCGGGTCACGATCCTGGAGACCCGGGATCAAGTCCCACATCAGGCTCCCTGCTCGGCGGGAAGCCTGCTTCTCCGTCTCTCACTCCCCCTGCTTGTGTTCCCTCTCTGGCTGTGTTTCTCTCTGTCAAATAAATAAAATCTTTAAAAAAAAAAAAAAAAGGGCACAAAATACTGTAAAGCACTTTCCAAACTCCAAGAAACTACAAGGTTATTAAAATGAGAAATAAATATAGCAAAAAAGTTAAATACAAAACTATAAAAATCCATTAAATTTGCAGAATTAATTTAGATCCTATTTCCGTAGATCGATTAAAGGCAGGATTTGTCAATCTTTGCACTGTTACCATTTTGGGCCAGATTTCTGTTCTAGGGGCTGTCCCATGCATTCCCAGTAGCACTCCATCTCTCCTCCAAGTTACAACAATCAAAAGAGTCTCCAGTTGAGAACTCAAGAAGTCAAAATGTAATGATCATAAAATTCAAATTGATTAGCTATAGACATGTATTAAATAACACATAAATAACATCATCATAGATAATAAATTTGGAAATATCTAGCACCTGCAATAACTCTCTCCAGACCCATCACATACCAGTTTTTAAATCTGTTTTCCATTTTTTAAAGTTTGTTTCTTTTTAGTAATCTCTATACACAACCCCGAGATCAAGACCCACACACACTCCACAGACTGAACTAGCCAGGTACTCCTTAAATTTGCTTTTTCGAGGCACTCTGTATTAGAGTCTACACCAAGAACAGGCAGGCTAAGTGGAACTGTCTACAAATAACACGGAGAGACAAAGGAGTAAAATTGTACTATATCAAATATTTACGAGTATCCTACTACATAAAGGCACATGCCTTTTCAGAGCAAATTTTAAAAATTGGCTTTTAAGATGCTTGCAGACCCCAAGATTTAAGTTACACAAACTTTTATTAAATATTTGACTTCATGTTGGCTTAACTGTTAAGAACACATTAACTGGGTGCCTAGGTGGCTCAGTTGGTTAAGCCACTGCCTTCGGCTCAGGTTATGATCCCAGAGTCCCAGGATCAAGTCCCACATTGGGCTCCCAGCTCCATGGGGAGTCTGCTTCTCCCTCTGACCCACTCCTCTCTCTATCTCTCTCAAATAAATAACGAAATCTTGAAAAAAAAAAAAAAGAACACGTTAACCTATCAAGTTTGGCAGACAAAAAAAATTAAATTTAAAACCCTCACATTTCCATATTATAATTTTTACCCTGTCTATAGACACAAGTACTTAATTCTTCAAACATGCTGATATGTTCTATGTGCCAGGCACTTACTAGACATTAAGAAAACAGTGGTAAGTAGGAGGAAAGGAGAGTCTTGAAAAGCTTCATAGGGAAAATGATCCATGAACAGGGTTCAAGTATGAGCGTACTCAATGGACAAGATAAGACACTGGAACGTCTGAAGGCAGGGGGAACATCCAGGAATAAAGGTACCAACAACTTCAGGGGAATATTCAAACCTATTCTAGTAGGATAGCCTTAGAAATGGGTACTGGGCCAAGAGCCAGGCAGGCAGGCCTGTAACCCTGGAGGAAAAGTTTAGGCTATTCTGCAAAAAGTGGAAAATAATCAAAAGGTTTTATTTGGAGAATCACATAGAGGACTCAAATACAAAGGACTGGTTAGAAAGAAAAAAGACTGGGGGCGTCTGGGTGGCTCAGTTGGTTAAGTGACTGCCTTTGGCTCAGGTCATGATCCCAGAGACCCGGGATGAGTCCCACATCGGGCTCCCTGCTGGGTGGGAAGCCTGCTTCTCCCTCTCTCACTCCCCCTGCTTGTGTTCCCTCTCTGGCTGTTTCTCTCTGTCAAATAAATAAAATCTTTAAAAAAAAGGGAAGGGGGCGCGCCTGGGTGGCTCAGTTGGTTAGGCGACTGCCTTTGGCTCAGGTCGTGATCCTGGAGACCCGGGATCGAGTCCCACATCGGGCTCCCTGCTCGGTGGGAAGCCTGCTTCTCCCTCTCTCACTCCTTCTCTCCTTCTGCTTGTGTTCCCTCTCTGGCTGTGTTTCTCTCTTCCAAATAAATAAAATCAGAAAAGAAAAGAAAAGAAAAGAGAAGAAAAGCTCAGTTCTTGGTCAATGGCCTCACATTTTATAACTGTATAAAACTGTGCAGAAGGGAAGGGAAGGGAAGGGAAGGGAAGGGAAGGGAAGGGAAGGGAAGGGAAGGGAAGGAAAGAAAAAGGAAGAAAGAAAGAAAGAAGACTGAAGAAAGGACACTCACTATTTAGGTGAGTGATGAGGCTCACATCAGCTACTGCCAAAGGAGGATGAGAAGAGAGAAGCAACTGATGATACCACTACTTAGGAGGCAGGACTGGACTGATGCTCTTCCTTGATTGACTAACTCTACAGCGTGGCAGAGAGGGAAAATGAGACTGCCAGGACACTGGCCTAGGTGACTAGAGCTTGCTGGCAGTAAGTATTACTTTCTACTGTCAATCCCTTTCTTTCTTCTGTTGTCACTTTAACTTGCAAATCATGCCATCAAAAAATAAACAAGGCATCTTTGAAAACCATGCTCCATGCACACCCTTTGATATATGTATTAGAATTCTGAAATTAGAGCATTTATAAATATTTTTGGAACCAAAAACGGGGAAGGTAGCAGCAAACTGAACTGTTAAAAATAGTCCAGGAGAACAGTCTGTTTAGAGACTAAGTGAATCTCAGTCTAAAGTAAAGAAACAGGATGCAAGACAACTTTTCTCTGAGGAAGCCAACATTAAAATTAAGTCACTTCTGGGTAGCTTTCTTTCTCCCACTACCTTTGTAAAGAGACGAAAGATACCGAATACAGGATAATGGTCCCTATCTCATAAGCCACATTTGGCTTCATTCCCAACGCGTAGACAGTTGCCAAACAAGGAACAAGAGAGAAATGTCCTCTTGCCATCACCCATCTCTCCTTTCCTCTGGTGTCGAAACAGATAAGGTCATTCATTACATAAAGCTAAGAAGGCCGGGAAAGCCTGACAGAAAGTAGCACGGTGAGGCCGTACTGAGACAGCCAGTGCCCCAGGCCCAGCTGTGCTCTCCTGGCCTCCCTGACAGGAGCCTCTGCTGCTCTACGTTGCTGCAGACAAATTGGAGCACAGCAAGCAAAAGAAAGAGATGTGCAAAAAGAGGATTTCTACAGTTACTGTGAGGTAGAAAGAGTCTTCATTATAAGTCTAATACTAAGATAGATTTCAAGTTTGGTTGTTCTATTCTTCACAGAATGCACCACAAAACAGAGTGTATATACATACACACACACACACACACACGCACACGCACACACAGACATTCACATACACAAAGTGGAAAGAAGAGGTCTGCGAGGAGTGTTTTGTTTTGTTGCTGGGCCCCAAGAAATGCTTACTACGCTAATTAATGAAACCATGTATCTGCAAAAACTGAACACAAATTAAACCCTCCATCAGATCTTATTCAATAGTTTTCAGTCTCACATCCTAGTCAATCACAAATTCCCAAGTAATAACAAGGCTAATTAAGAAGTTTAATCAATTAACAAATATTGCTAAATTCAACTTCTTTAAAAATTGACTCACACTAAGAAGTCAGATTTTTACTTTATAAGATTCTCCTCCCCTATTAGCTCTAATCCCTACTTATTTTATCTCCAAGGAAGGTCCTAAACTGGCCATGAAGCCCATCAGCCCACGAAAGGATTTTATTGTTCCAGAGTATTTTTTTTTAAAGCAGGAGATTCAACATAAAACACCATGCTCCTCGCTATCCTGAAACAAGGGAGCACCTATCAACCTTGGGCCACATTTCTGCTTGACCAGAGTCACTGACCCACCAGGAAAAGTCACGAGGCTGTTCTCATCACTTGCTTTATATACAGTTCATTCTCACTGACTACATCTTCAAACAGATCTTCAAGGAGATTGCTCTATCCATTCAATAAACTGGACTAATTTTGAACCCAGACAAGAAAATAACATTAATTACCCATATTTTTACCTGCCTGTGACACTTAACATTATCCTATTTTATATCTGACGACTTTCAGTTACCATTCTATATACATGCATGTATATCTGGTCTAAGATCATTCCTATAAATGTGTATGTAATAATTAATTCACAGTTGCCTTTCTTAAGGTCAATTTCCTTTAGGAACCAGGCTATTATAAAGTTATAGGCTGCCTGCGCAAGATGTACTGATTCTGATGACTACTGACTGTAAAGAAAACCAGTAAAAACAACAATCTCAATCTCTACCTTATGATCATCTTTAGCTAACAGGCCTATTCTCTCCCATAGTACTTAAAGCATATTCTTTTTTAGACTGGGAACTTCTAGAAGCACAATGTTAAGCGGCTCTGTTGAAAAGTTTTCTTTATACTAAGGTGAAATCCATTTCCCTTTAACTGCTAGTTCCTGGGCTGGACTCCAGCCAAAAACTAACTTTGACGTCACAAAATTATTCATAGAATTGAGGCCCAGCTTTCCTAAATTGTTGAGTAACTTTTTTCTTTTAAGATTGTATTTATTTGACAGAGAGAGACACAGAGAAAGAGGAACACAAGCAGGGGGAGTGGGAGAGAGAGAAGCAGGCTTCCTGCCAAACAGGGAGCCCAATGTGGGGCTCAATCCCAGGACCCTGGGATTAGGACCCGAGCCAAAGGCAGACACTTAATGACTGAGCCACCCAGGCACCCCTCAATGAGTACTTTTAATTATGAGTATGAAAGAAGAAACTGTTTTAACAAAGCAAAAAAGCAAAATCTACCTAAAGGTCAATGGCCTCACATTTTATAACTAAAATTCAAACTACAGCCCAGCTATCAATTCTAAAGCTAACAACACAAGTCATTTCCACATCCGATGACCCATCTCTCTAGGATGATATCAGTATTCGGCATCAAATGTTCTTTATAAAGTGAAAAACTACAGAATGGCTTGTTTTGTATTATATGCTACAAACTTGCTTGCCAATTTTATATTATAGGAGAGTCAGCTGATAAAATTATATTCTCATTAAATAATATTTATGCAATATATGATATAAAATATTAATTTAAGATATACCTATTAACTTTTCTCCAATCTCTAATGAAAAAGAAAAAAAAATCAAGCTTCAGTTAAAGTTTAAGAACGTTAAAAATTATGAGAGAAATCAGGTCTAATACAATTAATATTACCACAGAACATACTGATAATTAAAAAAGGCACAGCCAAGTGGTTTTAAAGGCCCATACTATAAGAAATGGCATGAGCTTACCCGATTCTCATCATAAATAATTTGGACGATACTGCGGTGTTTCTGCTCCACAGGAGGAGGGGACACAGGCTTCTCAGGCTCAGGAGGTTTAGCTGCTTCTTCTTCCAGCTGTTGCTAAGAAACCGAGAAAGAAAGAATCAGGCATCTGATGCCGTCACCCCCCCCCCCATACTTAATTGCCAGAGATAACACATGCTACTGAGCAATGCTATGGGGTAATCTTCTAATCTTGGGGTCTAATGAACCCAAGGATCCTAACAAATCCAATCAGATTTATTTTGATTAAGAACTAAATAACATAATCAGTAGAGAAATCCTTTTGTATTTTAATTCTGATCAATTTAAAAGCAAAATCAGAAGAGAAGATAAACATACAAAGCTATCCCATTGACCTCCATCACAATGACTTTTTTGTAGCACAGGAAAAACACTTTTATATGTTATGGTTACCGTATGCGCTGTTTGGTAGGAAGAGTTTTGTAGCTGATTTACAGACTAACCCTTAACTCCGAAGAGCACTATGTTCAGTCCCCCAGCCAACCTTTATATTTTGCAGTCAAGAGGCACTGGCACAACTACAACTTCAGGGCGCCTGGGTGGCTCAGTTGGTTTGGTGACTGCCTTCGGCTCAGGTCATGATCCCAGAGACCCGGGGTCGAGCCCCACATCGGGCTCCCCGCTCGGCAGGAAGCCTGCTTCTCCCTCTCTCACTCCCCCTGCTTGTGTTCCCTCTCTGGCTGTGTTTCTCTCTGTCAAATAAATAAAATCTTTAAAAAAAACCAAAAAACAAAAAACAAAACAAAAAACAAAAAAACCCTACAACTTCGTGTACAATTACAAAACAAAAAGCAATCTGCATCATTTTGCGTAGGTTTGAGCCTTAGGGTCAAGTGAGGGGATCCTAGGATCCTTTCTAAGTCTTACTATAGTCCTGAGCAAGTATATAAACCACTCATATGTAAGGTAGGAATATTAATCCTTTCTACCACACAGATTTCTGAGAAGATTAAATAACTCAAATGTATCAAGCATATTACAACTATAAAAGCTCAGTAAATATTACCTACATTTATTACTGAACCAAGAAGGGATTTTTGCATGCATGATTCACTGCTTTATTTTTCAGTACTTAAGCCAGGGCCTGATACCTAGTAAGTGCTCAACACATAGCTTTGTGAAGCTTATTGCCTAAGATGACAGCAAAGACACTGGGTAAAGACGTTATGTCTACTAAAGCCTAGAGGAAAAAATTATCTGTACTGCTACAACTGATAGGAGTCCTAACTATCCTGACTCCTAGTCAAATAAGTCAGACTACAGCCAACCTAAGGATAAAAACCTCCAAGAGATAAGCTTCAAGGGCCACCTTAGAATTCAAAATACTTTTTTTTTTTAAAGATTTTATTTATTTATTTGACAGAGAGAGATCACAAATAGGCAGAGAGGCAGGCAGAGAGAGAGAGAAGGAAGCAGGATCCCTGCCGAGCAGAGAGCCCAATGTGGGCCTCGATCCCAGGACCCTGAGATCATGACCTGAGCTGAAGGCAGAGGCTTTAACCCACTGAGCCACCCAGGCGCCCTTCAAAGTACTTTTGTAGGCTGTTATCTATGTAAGCAAAAGATATTTGGAGTTATGAAGTCATTTTTATGGAATTGAGTTCTTAAGCCATTCCCTTTCTTTCCTTTGCTCAGAGGGCCATCTTTTAGGATCCCTATTAAGCAGGTATGGAGAAACGAATAAATAAGCTTTCAGAAATCACATTTTGTTCTTAGTCCAGACAAAAACCATTAATTATAACAGAAAGACTAAAAACAAAAACAAAAGATACAAACTCTCCTCACTTATTTGTTCTTTTACATGAACTTTACAACAATTTTACAAATTTAAAAAGACTTAGAATTTTTATCGAAATTGGGGTGCCTGGGTGGCTTAGTTGGTTAAGTAACTGCCTTCGGCTCAGGTCATGATCCCAGAGACCCCAGATTGAGCCCCACATTGGGCTCCCTGCTCGGCGGGAAGCCTGCTTCTCCCTCTCTCACTCTCCCTGTTTGTGTTCCCTCTCTGGCTATGTTTCTGTCAAATAAATAAAATCTTAAAAAAAAAAAAGAATTTTTATCGAAATTGTATAAAACATACACAATTATATTTATTCATGATGTTCACATTATTAAAATTATTAATTTTAATTTAATTAAAAATTATTAATACTATGTTTCTATGCATCTGTGGTATATTTCTTTATTTACTCAAGTTGCCCTTTATATTCCTAAATAAAATTTGTAGTTTCTATATATATATATCTCATACAATATAGTTCATTATTTTTAATCATTATAATGGGTTACACATTACTGAGGATTTACTATATGCCACATATCATGCAACCATCACATAATTTTGAGTGTATTATTAGCAGTATTACTGCTATTTCACAAGGGAAGAACTAAAGAAGACAGACCAGATCTGACCAACTCAGCAGAATCAGACCCACTGATACTTAAAAGAACTGTCAGGCATATTATTATAAATTTAACAAGACTCAATAAATAAAAGATGGCTGAACATTTTTTTAAAGCAAGGTAATATTTTTTTACACAATGAGATTTAAAGTTAGCCTAACAGAAATTAAAACAATACACACATAATTGAAATTGAATATATATTTGACAGATTAGATACAACTGAAAAGAGAAATGCAAACTGAAAAAGAGAAATGAAGAAACTGCCCATAATGAAGCCCCAAGAAGCAACAATTAGGAAAGAAAAAACAACCAGGAGACATGGAAGACAAGAGTGTAAGATGTTACGCCTAGTAGGAATTTCAGGAGATAACAATGAAACTACAGAAAAAAATATGGAGGGGAAAAAAAAAAAGATAACAGCTTAGAATTTTCCAGAACTGATTAAAAACTCTAACATATTTGGGGCACCTGGGTGGGTCAATTGGTTATGCGACTGCCTTCGGCTCAGGTCATGATCCCAGAGACCCGGGATTGAGCCCCATATCGGGCTCCCTGCTCAGCGGGAAGCCTGCTTCTCCCTCTCTCGCTCCCTGCTTGTGTTCCCTCTCTGGCTGTGTTTCTCACTGTCAAATAAATAAAATCTTATAAAAAAAATATTAAAAAAAAAAAACAAAAAAACTCTAACACATTCAAGAAGCCCCATGTGTTATAATGAGCACTGGGTATTATATAAGACTGATGAATCACAGACCTGTATACCCCTGAAACAAACAATATATATGTTAATTAACTGAATTTAAATTAAAAAAAAGAAAAAGCCCAATGAGTCTTAAGCTGGACAGATTTTTTTTTTAAGATTATTTATTTATTTATTTGACAGAGAGATCGCAAGTAAGCAGAGAGGCAGGCAGAGAGGAGGAAGCAGGCTCCCCACAGAGCAGAGAGCCCCATGCAGGCCTCGATCCCAGGACCCTGAGATCATGACCTGAGCCAAACACAGAGGCCTTCACCCACTGAGCCACCCAGGCGCCCAAGCCTGACAGATTTAAAAACAAAACCCATCCCTAATACATCACACTAAAACAACAGCGCACAAAGATACTGAAAAAATTCAGACTATCCACAAAACAACACCAACTAGAAAAAGGGCTGATGTCTTAATAGTGGAAGCCAGAAGACAGTATGCTGGGACAAAAGAAGCACCCAACAAATAAGAATATCTCTCAATAAACAGCATAAATAAAAGCCATTTAAGTCACAACAACCAAATACTTAATTTGCCAATGAACGGATCCTCACTAAAGCAAATTCTGAAGGATATTCTTCAAGCAGAAGGATGTACTCCCAAATGGAAGATCTGTGTTGCAAGAAGGAATGATGAGTAAATATGAATGACAAATACGTGGGTAAACCTAAATGCACATTGACTATATAAAATAATGTTTCTAGTGGTTGAAATAAAACAAGGATGAACTAAAATATATGACAAAAGTAGCATAAAAGCTGGGAGAAAAGAAAGAAATCAGGAAGTTCTAATGCCTTCATACTTCTCAAGAAGATAGTCAAGACACTAATCGGTTTTAGGCTTCAAGTTAAATAGACTGATAAATTGGTGGGGGGCATGAGGGGGAACCACAATAAACAAAAAAAAATAGTGGATAAAATCCAAAGTAGTGGGGTAGAAAAAAATGTAGTAAAACAAATAATCAACCCAAGAGAAGGATTAGAAAAACAAGATTACCAAATTCAGGCATAAAAAAGACAGGACAGATAGTATAAAATAGTTAAAAATAATTGATATATTACCAATCACCACAATTGGGTTAAAAGAACCAAATTATCCTATGGAAAGACAGGTTGTCAAACTGGGTAAAAAAAAAAAAAAAAAAAAAAAAATCCAGCTATATACCTATATAAGAGATATACCTTACATATAAAAGCACAGAAAGTAAAGGGAAAGGGGAAGCCCAGGTGACTCGGTTAAGCACCTGACTCTCCGGGTTATGAGTTCAAAGCCCTCACTGGGCATACTTTTGGGGTGCCTGGGTGGTTCAGTCAGTTAAGCATCCAACTCTTGATTTCAGCTCAGGCCATGATCTCAGAGTTATGAGATCAAGTCCCACGTGGAAATCCATACTGCATGTGGAGCCTGTTTGGGATTCTCTTCTCTCACTGCTCTCCCATCCCTCTCAAAATAAGACAGATAGATGGGCGGACAGAAGGAAGGAAGGAAGGGGAAAGAGAAAGAGGAAGAAAAACAGATAAACTAATCAATAGCAACCAAAAGAATGCTGATCTAATTACATCAATATCGTGCAAAACAAATTTTATGGTAAAAAGCATTACATGAGGTAGAATGTCATTACCTTATAATAGAAGGTTTCACTGACCAGAAAAATAACAACTATAAATTGTATATACACCATCATTACCTGAGCTGAAGGGAGATGCTTAACCAACTGAGCCCTCCAGGCATCCCACTATGAAGCTTTTAAAAGGACAATATTTTTTAAAATTTTTAATTAATTAATTAATTAAAATAAAATGACAACATAGTGAACTGTTTTAATGATCCCAGGGTAGTCTTATATAAGATCTAAACAAATTCTGTTCACCAAAAACCACAATTAGGTTCAAAGACCTAAATCTAAGAGTTGAAACAATAAAATTTACGGAAGAAAACACAGGAATAAATCCTTCTGGCCTTAGATTATGCAATGGTTTCTTGGATATGACACCAAAATCTCAAGTAATGAAAGAAAAAATAAACCGGGCTTCCTCACAAGTAAAAACTTTCAGCCCTGGTGTGATTCAGTCCTACATGGCTGTTCTCCATAACAGGAGTCTTTTATTTCCAGCTGTCCTCTCTCCCATACAAGATTCCCATCCCAAAGAAGATTCAGTGGACAAGGACATGTGACCCCGTGTGGCCCCAGAAATATCTTCTCAGCTGTGAGGCCAACAAAGGCCAAAGAGTATCACTTTAAAGTCCATAATGATGAAAATGAGCGCCAGTTACCTTTAAGAATGGTCAGTCTGGGGGTTGATGCAAAAGATGAATTGCATATTGTTACAGTAGAAGCAATGAATTATGAAGGCAGTCCAACTAATGTAACATTGGCAACTTTGAGAACATCTGTACAGCCAATGGTTTCCCCTGGGAGCTTTGAAATAACACCACTTGTGATCTAAATATGGTTCAGGTCCTGTACGTGTGCACAACACCTAGCCACTGTGGAGGAAGATGAAGAGTCAGAAGATGAAGGTGTGAAACTCCACAGCATATCTGGAAAGTGATCTGCCCCTGTAAGAGACAGCAAGGTTCCATAGAAAAAAAAGTGAAACTGGCTGATGAGAATGAGGAAGCTGAGGAAAAAGCTCCAGTGAAGAAATCTACAATCGCTACTCCAGTCAAAAAGGCATTTAAAAAAAAAAATAAAACCAGGATAGAAAAGACTCAAAACCACTAATTCCAAGATCAAAAGGTCGCAAATCCTCTAAAAAAAAAAGGAAGAAGAAAAACATCCTAAAACAGCAAAAGGATCTATTTCTGTAGAAGACATTAAAGCAAAAACGCAAGCAAGTCTAGAAAAAGCATGCTGAACGGTCCTGGTAAATTAAGCCCAAGATGAGGAGAGAAAAAAGGAGACAAATATAGTTCATACTGAAAATCAACAATCCAGGCGAAAGCCTTCTATTTTAATTCCAATTCCTGTTCCTGGTTTACCACCCACCCACACCCCCTCCCAGGCTAGAAGCAATCTCCCTCATGACTTCCCAAAGCACTTTCATCTGACTGCTGTGATCCAGGGAACCTTATACTTTGCTCTCTGTTACTTGTGCATTTGACTCACCACTTTGACCATGTTTTATTCACCTTTGTATCTCCCTAGCTACTCAATATAAACTTACAATAAAGTAAGGAGGAAAAAACTCTTTTGCATACCAATGGATACTATCAAGAAAGTGAAAAGACAACTCACAAAATGAGAGAAAATATCTGTAAATCACCATGTCTGAGTGTCCAGAATACATAAAGAACTCTTACAACTCAACTGTGAAAAGACAAATACCCCAACTAAAAAATGGGGCCAGAACCTGGATAGTTCTCTAAAAAATATATACAAAAGGTCAATAAGCACATAAAAAGCCATTCATCCTTAATCATTAAGGAAATTAACATCAAAACTACAATGAGATTCCACTTCACATTTAGTAGGACAACTATCAAACAAACACATTGACAAAGAAGAGAAAATGGAACCCTCCCTCATACACTGCTGGTGGGAGTGTAAAATGGTGCAGTCACTGTGGTAAACATTCTCAAGGTTCCTCAAAAATTTAAACACAGATTTACCATATGACCCAGCAATTTCACTCCTAGGTATATATCCAAGAGAACTGAAAAAAAAAAAAAGGTCACACAAAAACTAGTACATGAATGTCATAGCGGCATGATTCATAACAGCCAAAAACAGCCAAAAAGTTAACATAACCCAAAGGTCTACCACCTGATGAATGAATGAACAATACACAGTATATCCATGTAGTGAAATTTTATTCAGCCATAAAAAGGAATGAAACAGATACAAAATAGAACATATGAGTGAATCTTGAAAACATGCTAAATGAAAGAAGACACAAAAAGTCATATATTACATGATTCTATTTACCTGAAATGTCCAGATAAAAATCTATATAGACACAGAATAAATCAGTGGTTGAGGGGCCAGGGGGAGGGGGAGTAGAGAATCGCTGTTAACAGATACATGTTTTCTCTTTTTTATTTTTTGGTTTCTTTTTGAAGTGATAAAAATGTTCTGGAATTATATAGTAGTGATATGGCACAACTTTATGAGTATGTTAAAAGACACTAAAATAGTATACTTCAAAAGGATGAATACTATGGTATGTGAATTTATTACAATTAAAAACAAAGAAACAAACAAACAAAAAACCCCTCCCTCTTCCCATCCCCGAAAAGCAAAATCACAAGCCACAGACGAGGAGATAGCTGCCATACACATAACTGACAAGAGACTTTAGGAAATACTAAAATTAAGAAAACGACAAAATAGCAATCCATGCAAGGAACACCAATAACCCATAAACAATCAGAAATAAGCTCTCATTCCTAAAAAGGAAATGCAACGTAAAACCTCAGTGAGAACTATTTCACATCTAGTTGAAACGAACGATCAGGTGAAAACAAGCATATGCACAAATGAACTTGTGAGGCTGTGGTGCCATGTTAACAAGTTTGGTGTCATCTAATCACTCAGAGATTCACGGACTCTTAAGCCAAGCATTTCCATTCTTGTGCCAGTGCCCTAGAAAATTGGTTTAAACGTGAAACAAAAACACAGCACCACTGTATCAAATATCACAAACCAGGAATAACCCCTCCAATAAGATCAAAAAGAGATTTGCTCTCTATAATCACACAACACAGCAGGAGAAACGAATGGATACAACTAAGGAAACTAATAGCAAAAAAAAAAAGTAAGTCAAAGAATATGAGACATGACTCCATGTACATAAATTTGAAAAATATGTTAAAACTCAACACTATCTTCTTCAGAAAGACAAATATACATTCTCAGAATATCAATAAAAGACTAGTAAAATCAAACACTTACTTGTTTCTTTTTCAGTTTAAGGATCTGCTGTTCTACTTTTGCAATTTCTCGATCTACACGATCCATACTCTGTATTAACTCTTCCTTTGAAAGTTTTGAAGGTGAAGCATTTTGATCATCACATGGTTGCCCAGAGATTGGAGAGGATGGAGCTTCATGTTTGCCTCCAAATGCTGGATCCTTTAGAAGAGAAAATCAATAATTTATTCCTCTCTAATAGTCAATATTAGTGTGAAGATTCTCTTAACTGAAAAAGTCCATTTTAAAAACACAGCAGAGCCGTCTATGCTATTTCTCTATCCGGTGTCCAAAAGTAGCAATTTTCATACATGCACACAGGCAACACACACTAATGACGCCTATACCACTTTTATAGTGTAGATATTATCATTCACTATTTTGAATATCCTAAAGCCATGGAAAATGAGGTGGCTAAGGGGCCAACAGCCTTTCGTGTAACAACAGTGAGACTATAAAGAATATCTGGAGAAATAATAATGCAATCATGACAAAGAAAGATACCAATTTCTTAACTATTTCCTTACAATGGTTCTTCAAAAGGTCTGAATCTGTAGACTGGGAAAACTACAAACTCCACTGTAAAATCTGCATGCCCGCCCAACTTAGCAGCTATAATATGGCCAACAGTTCCTAACAGAAAGGTTTCCGATTTTCCAAAGGCCAAGAATCAGATACAGAAATGACCTAGGAACTTCTGTTGGTACTAACACGCAGACCTACCCTTATAAAGGGCAACTAATAAGCCTGCCCACATTATAAGATCTCTTAACCCAAATATATCAGCCACTCTACCTCCAAATCAGGAGAGAACTTTGGAAGAAGGAAAACCCCTCCACCCAAAATCTACCACCCTGTCGAGACACACACACACACTTTATTAATTTCCAGTCTAAGGTGAAGATATAAGGAATACTGTAAAGCAGATGAATTTTAGATTAAGGTACTAGTTTTCTTCAGGCTGTAAGAAGCCTGGGATGAGGAGCACCTGGGTGGCTCAGTGATTAAGCGTCTGCCTTTGTCATGAACCCAAGGTCCTAGGATCAAGCCTCCCTGCATAGGGCTACCTGCTCAGCAGGAAGCCTGCTCCTCCCTCTCCCACTACCCCTGCTTCTGTTCCCTCTCTCATTGTCAAATAAATAAAATCTTAAAAAAAAGCAGCAGCCCAGGATGAGCATTGTTCATAGGACTGTCCAGCCCTAAATGTATTAACTGATTAAGTAACTAGGAAATCAGTAGTTCTAACCAAGAATACACTTAACTATACCTGGATAGTTGTTCCAAAAGACCTTGGAACAGAGATTTCAACTAAAATATGTGTATTCCTGGAAAAATCTCATATTCTGTAATAGTATACACTATAAGATTTCTGGGGAAAATGGGATTATGGCTATTATTTAAAACCTGTACAACAAGCAGAGCACTAACAAAAATATTAACCATTCTACTAGAGGTAATAATACAACTGAGCTCTAGGCAATCTTTGACTACAGTCAATCTTTGTTAGCTTTACACCAAGTAGTCCATGCTTCTGTTGTTAAGATGTAAATCCTTCAGGTCATTTGCTTCTAATAGAGAACAGTATGTTTTATCAAAATAAAAAATCCAATTCAGGGTATAACCACCTTATCAACCTTAAAAAAACAAAAAATACAGGAGATAATATCATTACGGTTTCTTTTTGACATTTGAATCTCCACTAGTTAGCTCAGCAGTGAAAAGCAGAACAGTTCTTGAATACACTAATATTCAAAGCTTCTTAAGGTCTTCAGACATCATGAAAGCTACTCCTTATGATTATGAGACCACTTGATCCTGAGAGCTTTGAAACATTAATGTGCAGAAGAAAAATCATTTAGGAATCACCAAGGCTTCATGTTATATTAAAACATTCTCCTACCACATGCATATAAGTTCATTTGTGTTACAGAACATGTATAATAGCAAAGCAGATTACAGATTTTGGAAATGCTCCTCAGGTGATCTGCTGCATGCCCTAAGAACTACTACAAAGCACTATTTTCCACTGATTTTCATTCTAGTTAAAAAATTTTTTAAAAAATTATTTCCTTGAGTGCCTACTACATGATAGGCACTAGGTAGAAGGGTGAACAAAAAAAGACATGATGCTCACCTTCAAAGAGTTTATAAACTTGTGCTGGAGCATACTGATAGCTATTTTGGGAAAGGAGTTAGATTCCTAGCTCATATCTTTTATCACAATAAAAGCCAAATAATAGCAAACATTTATATGAGATTTATTAGCAAATCTCAAGGAGCCCCAAACAAACAAAAAAAGGGTATTCATGTTATCGTGGGCTCAGAAAAGCCAACAGCAAAAAATGCATTAAAAAAGAGAGACTGATGGACTAAAATAAACACAATCTTTTATTTATCAAGATAGTAATAAGAAATTTAATGCCTCCGTCAGAAAGGATGAATACCCAACTTTTGTAGCAACATGGACTGGACTGGAAGAGATTATGCTGAGTGAAATAAGCCAAGAAGAGAAAGTCAAGTATCGCATGGTCTCACTTACTTGCGGTGCATGAGGGGCAAACTGGAGGACAGTGGCAGAAGGAAAGCAAATGGGAACTAGGGTAATCTAGGGAGGGA
>PITA01016991.1:0-44681 GCA_004023965.1 Spilogale gracilis | reverse complement strand
GGGATTGTTAGGTCGTTTTTTAAACGTATATTTCACATGTGAGGTCTTTCTGAATACAATGAGAGCTCTGAACAAATAATTGTTGGCTAACTAAGTCTAGAGAAAAATAATTTTTGAGTTTGGAAATCACAGGATTTTATTAAATAATCTTACCCTTCTGTGTGTCTTTTTTTTTTCTTCTTTTTAACTAAGCTCTACATCCTACCTGGAGCTTGAACTCAGGACCCTGAGATCAAGAGTGGCGTGCTCTACTAACTGAGCCAGCTGAGCTCTTTTATCTTTGCATTCTAAGATTCATTTCTGCAGTAGCATTGCTATGCTTCCAAAGTCAAGACCTCTATGTTCCAAGACTTGATAATCCAAAAAGATCCAGTCTTTCTTTGTCCCCTCCCACCATGACTGGATCACTGCCTCCAACACCTGAAGGCAAGTCTCCAAAAAGGCAGCCTCAACCCTCAGCCAGGCAGGCCTGTTGTTCCTTCGGCTCCCGACAGGGGGAGCAGTTGTCCCCTCCGTCAGCTCCAGCGGCCACAGCCCCCAGCTCTTCTCCGCTGTCGGAGGACTTAGGAGTCTCTTCCCAGAGTTTCAGTCCTCCAAGGCCCCCCAGCAAGACACCATCATCCAAGCTTCCTGATGCTGCTGAAAATGCAAAGAAGTAAAATCCCACTGAAGACTGTCCTGGAAGTTAGGGGAGCCTCGCACCTGACTGCCTTCTGCCTTCAGCCCCTAAAGTCTCAAGGAAAATGAGTGATGACTTGACATCTTCGAGAGCCATTGGGCTTTCTTCCCTGATTCAATCACTTCTTCCCTTACCGCCCAGCCCACCTTCTAGAGCGTACATCGGACTTGAAAAGTACACTTGAGAAGTGACTAGTGTGACCGAGGAACTGACATTACATTTTATTTAGGCTAAATTTAAAAAGATACTTACTTCAGTTATTGGTAAACTTAAAGTATGTATGGAACTACGTGGGTGGATGAATCTATTTTTTTCCAATGGCAAATTTTATAAAATTGAAATACACATCAAGTAGTTTTGATGAAAACTGAATGTCCAGATTGAAATGTACTGTGAATATAAAATACGTATCAGATTTTGGGCACTTAATACAAATTAAAAAAAGAATGCCAACTACCTCATTCATAATGGTTTGTATTGATCATATGTGAAAATGATATTTTGGATATCTTGAGTTCAATAAAATATATTATTAAATTTCACTGTTTCTTTGTCTTTTTTTCACATTATTTTTCTACTGGTCAGCACTGTTCTAGACTCTCAGCCAGTTTTCCTTTGCACCGGGACACAGGTCAGAAGCTCGTGGTCGCCCCCTGGCAGGGCTGCCCTCCTGCTGTTAAGAGGATGGTGTTTTCAGAAGAAACCGCAGCCTTCTGAGGCTTCACTGTAACGAAAGGGGGAGAGAAGGAAGGTCCGCAGGTAGAACTGGGTCGGACTTCCTATAGGAAAGCCAGCTCTGTTGTCAGTGTAGTCCCACAAGGCCCTTGGTGGCGGCTTGGAGGAGGGCTCCCACCGCTGAAGCCTGACTGCAGTGTCCCCGGGACACGCAGGAGTGTCTAACTCAGCCTGAGGAGCAGGGAACTCTCCCCACGGGAGGTGGCAGTTGGGCAAAGTTCGATCAGACCCAGATGTCTGTCTAGCCAGCCTGTGCAGGGACCACACCTCCCTGCTAAGCCAGATGCATGAACATGGCCATCATGACCCCTCTGCCTCCCTGAGGCTTGGTTTCCATCCTGTCCAACAAGAGGGTTTGAACAGCCTCAACTGCAAAATGCGGTAATTCAACACAACTACCAGTTTCTGTACACAGTGTTGGCAGAGAAGTGGGACTTCAATCAGACCCTGTAAAGAAGAGCTATCTCAGGAGTTCATGTCCATGGCCAGCACCAAGGCCAGGTCTGCTTGAAATGGCAGGCCAACTGCTCAATGAAGAGACACAGAAGGGAAGGTGGCTGGGTTGGGTAGTGCCAGCCCTCCCAGCAGGACCAGCGATGGGACAACTGTCTGCAGCTGTCTTCCTTGTTTCTGGGAGCATCTCCTTTCCAGGAGGCTCTGAGTTGGAAACACACAAGACGGATTTGGGCACACATCCCCCATCGCAAATGCCAGCAGGGTTGGAATAACCAGCACAGTGCTTTCCAGGCTGCTGGAGACACCTGGGAGGAGGGACTGGAGAGAGACCTGTAGTCAAAAGCCAGAACCCCAACCCTAAAGCTGACTCAGCCAACAGCGAACTCAGTGCTCTGGGTCAGAATAACAACCCCATGTGTGTGTGACCCACCATGTGTTAAGACAAGCAGGAGTGTAAATAAAACACAACGGTGAAAAGAGATGACCCGTTTACCTCCAGCTTCAGGGATGGGGAAGGACTTCCTGGCAGGGTGGCATTTAGGAGAAGAAGTAAGGACAAAGCCTGAGAGAAGAGGCTGTGGAGGCTCAAGTGAGGGGGGGTCCCCCCTTGCTGACCGCCAAGGTCAGTTTCCATCTACCTCCTCTCACACACCCTGTGCAGCAGGGAGCTGACTCGCCTCCGTTCTCTGATTCCTAAAGCTTATCCTCTACAGTTAGCACTTGATTATTCACACTTAATGTTCTCCCATTTACTACCATCAAGAACATTTTCGATGGTCTACTGATGTCGTGCTCCGTGAGTGTCTTGTCTCTCCAACATCACAGTCTGCGAACATAATCCATACCTTCTCATAGTCCCTGCCAGCCTGCCATACAATGTCTGGATTGGAAGGGACCTTGAAGATCAGTCCATCCAGACCCTCATCCTTCTATCTCCCAGACACGCCTCTGCAAGACTGGTGTGCCTACCGTCTGCCTCTTTATTCTGTTTGTGCAAAAACAAAACGTGGAAAATGGGTTCTTTCTGTTTCTGCATCAGCCAATACTCCAAGACGAGAGCTGACTGCTTCCTATTTTAAAGTGAGGAATAAGGCCACCAGGACTTATGGTAAGACAACCTGACTTAGGTTTTAAAAGCCCAATCTAGGGGTACCTTTGTAGACCATGCAACTCTTGATCTTGGGGTTTTGAGTTTGAGCCCCATGTTTGGGATAGAGTGTCCTTTAAAAAAAAACAAAAACAAAAACAAAAAAACAATCTACCCACCTCTGGAACCTTAAAGAAATCAGAGAGGCAGAGATAGGGGTTGGTGTTAGGTAAGGATTTGGGAAGAGAGCTGTCAGTGTCTAGACTCCCACCCTCTCTATGGGGGCTCCCTCCAAGGCAAGAGGGTTTCAGGGAGACCTCCTAGAAGACTCAACGCTTGTTCCCTGGAGCATCTGGAAATCAGTAGACTCGTATCTGATCACACTGAGGAAACCAAAGGCCCACTGACTGTGTCTGGCTAGTGGCACTGAGTGTGGAGTGAGGAGAGGTTGTGTTGAAGGTGGCTCACTTCCCCAAGTTGTCAAGGCAAAGCATGTGTGAAGGTTTCCATGAGCCAGAACTGGCCCAATACTGGGGTAGCAGGGGAGGGACATAGGTCATGCAGGAACAACCAGAAGAGACACAAGCTCAAGTAAACCTCAGGCACCCACAAGGAACAGGAAGGGACCAGCTGCCAAGGACCCAGCAAGGAGGCATGAGAAAACCAAGGTGAATATAATAATGCCAGTCTGATAAAGTCTTCTGCCTCTTTCTTTGCCTCCCCTTCTTCCCGATTCTGGAGGAACCAGAGAAAGCCCTGAAGGAGGTGTGCGGGGAGAACCAAAGCACCCAGGAAAGAGAAAGAGACACAACAGCCCCATACCCTTTCTTACTTACAGGGGCTAGCCTAATGCAGCTGAGGAAGGAAAGGGGAGAAATGTTCTTTTTCAGTGAAGATTGGAGAGTTTGAGCCCTGACACTGCAGAGAACACACTAATTGGCGGTGACTGGGTTTTTTGTGAGAACAGTGACTGGATGCCTTTTTCTTAGATAAGAGTCACAAAAGCCATCAGAGTTCCATCAGAGCGCAGGATAGAAACCACAGGACAGGTTTTGTAGGGCCACAGGAAGCCAAGAATATGACACATTTCTGCTAGATCCTACAAGCACCTCCTTGTTCAGTGGAATGATGCCATATACACACAATTGCAAAAATTCAGATCATACTCTATATGGTATCCAAATATTTTGCCTTCAATGAATAATATATCATGAAGGTTTTTCCCTTGGGAGAAAATATTCATCTATGAGTTGAACATTCCACCATATGGACATGCTGTAATTTATTTATCCAATATCTATCCAATGTTTGTTCTTGCAAATCATGCTAAAATCAAATATCTTGTGCATAAGTCTTCATACACATATTTGCTTCGTTCCTAAAGATAAATTCCAAGGAATGAAATTGCTAGACTAGCAGGTAGGAATGTTTAAGGCTTTTTATCTCAATCATCAAACGGTCCAGAAATACATTTTCACTGAGTACAATTGAGTGGTCCCGACCAGTCCAGCAGAGTCTGAGTACACATAGCTCCTCTCATGTGACCAGGGAAACAATGTGACTTTTGGAGGAAGTTCCCCTCATCCACAGGTGTGTATGGGGAGCAAGCGTCACATCTGAACAAGCCTATTCTTTTTTTTTCCTACTATAACACACACGTATACAGAATTCATTGTATACATTTGTATAGTATCTCCCTTCGTGATTCTTTCACAGGATTAACTTCTTGGGGAGTGGTATGGAATATGATCAAAAGAACATATTTTAGAAGTGAACTTGTCTCCCCTACACAGTAAATGTGTTATTTAAGCAAGTGTGTCCCCACCTCTGTGTCTCCTACTTTGTAGACTTTCTGTTATGGATAAATTGCGTTCCCCTTAAATTCATATATTGAACTCCTGACTGCCAGCATCTCAAAATGTGACTGTATTTAGAGAATTGGTTTTAAAGAGGTAATTAAGTTAAAATCAGGTCGTTAGGGTAATCTAATATGACCAGAGTCCTTAAAGAGGAGTTTAGGGTGTAGACAACACACAGAGGAAAGACCATCTGAGGAAACAGCCATCTCCAAGCCAGAGAGGTCTCAGAAGAAACCAACCCTGTTAACACCATGATCTCAAACTTCCAGGTTCCAGAACAATAAGACAATAAACTTCTGTTATTTGAGTCACCCCCTCTTCAGTACTTCAAATGGCAATACTAATACAAACAAATACACTTTCCAAGCATCAGTTACTAAAAGTACTTAACAAGAAGCCTTAAATTCAGTAAGCGCTCATAAATAATGTCATTAGTTATCACTGTCTGTTCTTACCTTACCAAAAAACTGAATCCAGTTCAGATCAATTAGTGGTTCTTAACAGGGACTGATTTTTGGCAATGCCTAGAGACATTTTTGGTCATCCCAAATTGGGGAGAGGAGTGTCACCGGGATCTAGAGGGTAAACAGCAGGGAGGCTTCTAAACTTCTATGCACAGGACAGTCCCCCACAAAAAAAAAGTCAGTATCTTTGAGGTAGAAAAGTCCCGAGTTAAACCAACTCTGGCATTCACCTGGGTGCCATCTCTTCCATCCAGATGAGCCCCACCTCCTTGACTTGGGGAATACTTTTGTGTGGCATTTCCTCTCACAGGAGCTCTGAGGCCATCTAGTCTACCAAGCAGGTAGGCGTGGTCTTACCGCCTCCCTCCCAGTCTAGCCTGCATAGTGTGACATGATAGAGAGGAATCTAATTACCAGGTATATGAGCAAGCTTCTACTGCAGTGCTCCTGCCTGACAATCACCAAACTGTGAGGCAAACAAAACAAGCATTTGTGTATTGCTCACAGCCCTGAGAGATGGCTGGGTTAGTTTTCATCAACCTGTGGATCGAGTTCAAGTCTGCCTCGTACATCTCATTCTAGAGCCCACGTTGGAGGAACCCCAAGAACTGGAGCATGTTCTTCCCGTGGTGGAAGGTCCCAGAAGGGTGGGCAGAAACAATGGTGTCTTCTGAGTATCAGAACCAGCACACTTACTTCAACCCACAATCCACTGGCCGAACCCGCTGGTGGCTCCCTGTTACCTACCAGACAAAGTACAAATGTCTTAGACTGCCTGCAGTTCTTTTTTGAAATCAGACTATAGTGGAAAAGCCTTTTGCAAAAGTCTTCAACAGAACACAAAGGGTCTTCATTGTCCATTTCTTTAGCTCTCTCTGGCTATGCTGGCAGTTCCCAAATGGGTCTATCGTACTATTTCACACCATCAGGACTTTGCAGGTGCTGCCAATCTTCCCAGACCTCCCACCCAGAGTCTATTTCCCCATCTGTACTTGGAGAATTCCTCATTCTCCAAGTCCCAGTTCATGTGTCTCCTTTTCTGCAAAGCACCCAGCCCAACTAGAACTAAATGTTTTTGCTTTGGCTATCACTGAACATAGACTCATCTGTCTGGGTCCTTCTCACATGCCACTGCCCTTATCTCTGCACACTTATGGAGCACTCTGCAGGCAATAACAGTGCCCTGTTCGTTCTGAGGTCCCTAGCACCTAAGTATTCAATATTTGTTGAAGTAATAAGCAAACAAATTATTCATGAATGAGTGAATGAATGAATGCTATATCCCATTTAAGGTATGCATACTTCTCATCAATTTACTCAGACAGCAAGATGCCTCCAAAAAGCCATTCTCTCTTTCTCCTCTTATGAACCAAAACCCAGACTTTAAACTGAGAACACTATCATTCATTTCTCAACTTCCCTTGCCCTGAGATGTGCCCATGAAACCAAGTTCTATCCCATGAAACATAAGCAGAAATGTTGTATGTGATATCCTGACTTGCTGCTTAACAGGAAAAGGGCAGGCTTTTTTCCATTCCTCATTCCTGCTGCCTAAAATTCAGATGTAATGGCAGGAGCTTTAGCAGTGATCTTGGACCGTAAGGATGGAAGGTACACATGGCAGAGCAGAAAGATAGAAGAAGGTGTGTGACTGTCTGACAATTCACGGAGCTGTTCTAACAGCCCCCAGTACTTACCTCCAAAATTCTTTTATATAAGACAACACATTCTTGTATGTTTTAGCCACTATTAATAAATAAAAGTAATTCAAACGCACACTTCAAAGATTGCTGCATCTTTACTGGGTGAACACACCTTCATCTCGGTGCAATACACACTCACTTTCCTATCAGCGGTTCTGGCTTCTCTCCGCAGCCAGAAAGGACTGGTGGGAAAAAAAGAAATCCTCTCATATGCAGCTGTCTTGGCATTGTTGCTATTGGACTCTCTTTCTACTGAAAACTCAGTGAGGGCAAAGGAAAACTCTACCACTACGGTAGTGCCAGGAGATTTTTATAAATTCAGTTACTAATCCCTCTGGCAACAGGTAAATTCTGTCACCTTTCTCCTGGGCAATATTAATATTTTACATCTGAAACCAAAGTCCTTGAATACAGCTGTTATCCACCATGGCTTCTCTAAATACCTCTCTGAGTCACAAGGAGGACAACATTTTATGCTCGACGCTCGCCACAGGCTTGGCACACGCGCTGTGGAGATCCACACCTTTGTCCACCCACCTTTGCCTACTTGATACATGCCTGGTCTCCTCTGGCTGCTGCCCAAATGCAGGGCCTTCCCACTCTCTGCACTGGCCTCCACGCATCCAGCCCTTTAATCACTAATTCTAATTCCCCTTATCCACACCTGTCCTGTACTAATCCAGTATCTCCGTGGAACAATTAGCCTTCCAAATAGAGTTAATGTTTTCTCCTACTTATTCTCTCCGTGGACAACAGATTGTTAGATAGAGGTATAAAAAAGGGCAGAGATCACAGAGTTCATCCAGAGCAGGGATTTTCCAGTATTTATATTTTAAACCTGGAAGCTTTGTTAGTCTGAAATCCTAAGGGAAGCCAAATATGCAAAGTAGATAAAGTTAGAGCCACTAGAAATGGGAGGGAGTGTGAAGGGAACCCAGAGACCTGTTGGCTCTCCCTCCCCACCTAGTAGTTTTAGGGAGCCCCTCAAAAACCCTGGTCTTTATGCCTCAACGTGTGTTCTTCTTCCTTCTGCCCAAGTGCGCCTCCGCCAGGTGTTTGCGTGAAACATCCTGCCCTCCAATTAAGTTCCTAAATAAATGTCACCTCTCCTGAGAGGCTTTTTCTGCCACTTATCCAAAGCAACTCCAATCCCAAGTTACAGCCTTCTCTTTCAGGCCACATCAGTCTTGTGTTAGCCCAGGTCCTCTGAGAAAGAGATGCCAAGATGAGAGAAAAAATGCAAACTTTTATCAGCGGGAACACATGAGAATGTAAAAGAAGGGATGTAGGATGGGCTGGGAGAGGTGGCAGGCTACAGTGAAGAGCCGCACCTGAAGGAAGGAGAAAGTGGGGGGAGATGGGAGACAGGAGGGAGAGAAGGTATGAAGTCTTAGACAACAGTACATTTCCAAGAAAATTTGAGCAATACCATCAGAGCATATCCAAGTTCAAGGGTCCCTTCGCTGAGACCTACATCTGTTAATGTCTACCATGCTCAGCGATTGGTGAAGAGCAGCCCCTGAGAAGCACGGTCCCTGTCAAACACAGCAATGGAGTTCAGAATATAGTGGCTGAGGCTCTCTCGGTCACTTTACACACCCTGCAGTATGAGGTCAGACCAGCCCATTCTCATGGCTGCCGTATTTTTCTTTATAGCACTTTTACCATCTGGCATTACATTTAGTATTTGTTTATTATTGTCCCCCAGATAAAATGTAAACTCTCTAACAGTAGAGACATGCCTGCCTTGTTCACCCTGTGTCCCCAGCTCCTAGAAAACTCCTGGCAGATAGGATGTGCTCAACAAGTATTTGTTGGGGGTGCCTGGATGGCTCAGTCAGTTAAGCGGTTGCCTTCAACTCAAGTCATGATCTCAGGGATAGAGTCCAGCATCAGCCTCCTTGCTCAGCAGGGGACCTTCTTCTCCCTCTGCCTACCACTCCCCCTGCTTGTGCTTGCCCTCTCTCTCTTTGACAAATAAATAAAATCTTTTTTAAAAAAATATTTGTTGGATGGATGGATGGGTAGGTGGATGGGTGGGTGAATGAATGGATCAATGGATGGATGGAAGTTGGGTGGATGGTCATTTGGGGAGTAAATGGGTACATGGGTGGGCGGATGGATGAGTGGATGGATGGATGGGTAAATGGATAGCATGGGCCACAAAGGAGATATAACATGAAGGGAACAGTGTAAAGATCTCACATTGTGTTGCTGATCAAAGAAAAAACAAAAAGTATCTTTCCATCATGGGTTACCAGGGGTATGGGAGAACAGAAAGGAATTGAGGGGCCTCCAAAAATGTTGTTTCCTTGGTGAAGGCATAGGATTCAGGGAAGCCAGGCTAGGGGAACTCAACCAAGAGTTTGAGGACATAGAGTAGTTTGTTGGCTATGAGTTGCAATTCATCCGGCTAAGAGACTTACATTTACTTTTCTGAAACTAAAGGGAAGCAAACTTGTGGTTGTGAAAAAATGAGAGTGTAATCTAACCTCCTCTCCTTAAAAGACACACACCCCACATCTACTCAGACACCGGACTTCTCTTGTGTACAATCATCAAGACTTAGACATAATGTTATCACTATAGTACTCTCCGTCCCACCCCACACACAAACCCGCCATCATAACAGCACCGCTGTATAAGTTACTTTCCTGGCTACAGAGGCTCCAAACTCTGAGACTCTAGATCATATGGAAATCTTACTCTGCTATCTAAATGTCAGTCAGGAAGATCTGAGGAGATTAGACTTAAGGTAGCATGGATGTGAACATGTGACAAGAAGAAAGGCTTCTCTGTAAGTCAATAGTGAAATCTAAAGTGATTTTCCTCCCTTATTAATAAAAACAAAACAGCACAAGCCCCATATAAGAATGTCTGCTCTTAATTTACAGGGCTTTCTCTGATATGACAAGTTCAACTGATTTGTGTAACAAACCATAAAATTAAATGTATGTATTTAGAGGACTGGGGCTGCCAAATGGATTCCCCAGAGTAACTGTGTCTTTTTTGATTTGCTGCACCCTTTTTAGCTAAAGCTAGTATAATGCTCTGAATACTTCAATAAAAATGGAATCTCATAGACCTCCAAGAAGCTAAGGGCAACCTCCAACTTTTAATAACAGAGTTTAGGCAGCCAGTAAGGACCAAGAGAAGTCCACAGTGTTTGATGGATTTGAGTTTATGAAAGAAGCTATCATTTTTGTCCCATTGACCCAGGGATGGGGTCAGAAAGGGGCCTCAGGGATCACAGCAGGAGATGAGAAGGCGTAGCACGAAGGAGGGGGCTGTAAGCACCCACTACCCCTTTCCTTCTCCAATCAATGCACCACACTTTCATCTGACATACATGCTGGGCTTTGTAGTAAGCTTTCATATGGTCTGAATCAACAATGTGAATAGCACTAGTCACTGAGATGACATAACATTTGTATCAGAGCCTTCCCATAAATCCCCAGGGGGTTACCCATATAAGATTCACTGACATATTTCTTACCCCCCTACACTGAAGGCCTATTTCCAAATAGAACAAACATTATCTGGCATACACTGTTTACTGAGGTTCTTAGTGTAAAAGTTATAAAAAAATAAAATAAAATAAATGCTACTTCACTGAACATTTATTGAGTTCTGACCCTGTGTTAGATATCAGGAATACAAAGGTGAGTATAAGCTCATGCCTCCCCACAAATAACTTAGAGAATTGAGGAGGCATAAAGGCAACATGATCATATGTTGAATCATTTAAAATGTACTCACCTGAAAGTAACAGAATATCTCCCAAACTGTGACATAGGCAACAGGAGATTATTACTGTATCTGACATATCAAAAAGGGTGAGGGAGAAAGCTCCTAATGTGGTTCAGAAGCTCTGGAATCAAAGAGATTTGCTTCACCCTCTCTCTGATTCTTTTGGCTTTCTCCTCATAGTTGCAAGATGGCTGCTGCAGCTCCAATCACTTCTTACAGAACTACATTCAACAGCAGAAATGGAAAGGCAGGGTATTCTCTCCATTACTCCTTTGTTGTCATGGAGGGAAATTTTTCCCAAGAATCCCTTAGTGGACTTCCTATCCACTCCCTTGGAGCAGGAATGGATCACATCCCAAACTTTAGCTGCAAGGCAGGCTGGGAAAGAAAATGTCAGGTTTTCTCAGTTTTTGTACAGGGAGAGGTAGATTCTGCTAACAAATAAACAGGAGAAGGAACCATTGTGAATAAGCAATCAACAGGGCCTGTCAGGCACCATGACAAGGAGGTGTAAGGCCAACTCTGGGAGCATGGAGGAAGCACACCTATCCCACCAAGAGAAGAATCCCTGGAGTTGACAACATCTCAGGTGAATATTAAAGAATAAATAGGACATCATGAAATGAAGATGATAAAAAAGGGTAGATGGACCGAGGTTCCAGGTAAAGGAATGACATAAGCAAAAGCACGGAACGGTAAATGAGCAAGATGTCTGCACCAATTTAGTAATACTAAAGCACCTAGAAATAAGAAATTAGCCTTAGCATGTGTCAGAAGCATGGTCATAAAGGATTCCTAGACTGTGTACAGGGGCTTAAACCTGCAATATAGACCAGAAATTGTGGATTCCAAAGCCAAGAGGCCAAGCCCAACGTCCAGATGTCTTCTGTTTGGCAACCACATAGTATTTGCGATCTGAACGTGATGGCTGGAAGCAAGGCACTTCCCTCCCACTGAACCCTTTTCTATTGTCTTCCACCTGGCCTCCTTCTTTCATTTGAATTGCCTCCTCCCTATTCCCTTAAGACTTTTGAGCTTGCCTCCCTTGAGTAGACAGGCTCTGGGGAGCCATCAAAGGATATTACACTGGGAAATGGTACAGTCATTTTTATATCTTCTATTAACCCCTCTGAACTCTGGGGAAGTTGTAGTTAAGAGAACCAGACTGGAGATAAGAAGACAGTACTAGGTATATTTTTCAGGACTCTTGGTTGCAAGTGTCAAAAAGACAATGCAAACCAGTATAAATTATTAAAAAGGATATATTAGTTTATGCATTTTTTTAAGTAAGCTCTCTGCCAACATGGTTTTAAACTTATGACCCCAAGATCAAGAGTCGTATACTCTATCCACTGAGCCAGCCAGGTGCCCCCAACTTAAAAAACAAAAACAACAAAAAGCAAAAAAACAAAAACAAAAAACAGGAGAAAATAAAATTTAATAGGTGTACAGAAAGGGAATCCACGCCAACAAGGAATTCCAAAGACAGTGGGGCAATATGAAGCTTGTAAGAGCTAAGGAAAAAGGTGGGGGCCTGAGCACACAAAGGGGGAAAACTCATTAGCAACAAGGTAAAGAAAATGTTTAGAAAAACAAGATTGTTCTGTCATGCAGATGAGTTCTTTTGAGAAAGGGGGGTAGTGCATTAATACTTGTCTTCCTGTTAACAGGGTCTCCTTTCTATTGTAAATTTAGGCAGTTACAGTGGAGGCAGAGCACCTCTATTGATTCTGCTGGGTTTTTATTACTTTTAACCCAAAATTATCTTCATACCAAAGCGGCACATTTGGGGGCAACCTGCCCTGAGTCTGTATAGAACTGCCCCCCCCCTCCCGCCCCCGAACTTCCCTAGAATTTCTCCCTATTTAAAAAGTTGAGCTGGTAAGTTGTTTCATTCATTGAGTCAGGCTTAGTCCTGAGGACTAAGTTCAGTTAATTCTTTTCAGGAGGTGGTGATACAGATGTGTTTTCAAGGTTAGCCTCTGGTTCAAGAAATCAGGGATCAGCACGAGGCATTTCCACGGAAACAAAAGAAAAAATGATGGTCCATGTTTAGGTCATAATATAAATCAACTCTTGGGTCCTGACAATAGCCAGTGGAGAAGATTTCTAGATGTCAAGCCTGAAGCATCTTCGGATAAACAAGAGCAGGCATGACAGTCAACAGATTTTCCTGGTTGAGCCTGTGGGTCAAATGTCTTGATAATCATTGACAATCCCACACTGCAGCAGGCATGAGACTTTCTACATGTGAAGAAATCAAGATCTGGTCTAGTTTATGATAAATAGTATTCTAATCTAATATTTACTCAGGTATGTTATTGAAACATTTTTTTCCTTCCATAATCACCCTCATTCGTAACAAAGATAGGCAAATTAACATGTGTGTGCAAAATCTAGTTTTTAATAGCTTGGCTTAATTATTTATATAAGCACAGCAAGAACAGTGATTGGCCATATAAGTTCTTTTCTTTTTTTTTTTTTAAGATTTTATTTACTGGGGCACCTGGGCGACTCAGTCTGTTGAGTATTCAGTTCTTGATTTCAACTCAGGTCATTATCTTAGGATCATGAGATCGAGCCCCACACAAGGCTCCATCCTGGGCACAGAGTCTGCTTGAGATTCTCTGCCTGTCCCTCTGCTTCTGCCTTTATGTATACCCCCCAATCTCTCTCACACTCTTTCTCTCTCAAGACTTTTTAAAACGTTTTATTTATTTATCTATCTATTTATTTGAAAGAGAGAAAGCATGTGAACAAGTGAGTGAGGAGGAAGGACAGACAGAATTTCAAGCAGACTCCACAGTGAGTGCAGAGCCTAACCAGGAGCTCGATCTCACGACCCTAAGATCATGACGTAAGCCAAAATCAAGACTTGGACATTAAACCAACTGAGCTACCCAGGTGCCCCTGACCATGCAGGTTCCTTTAAATGATGTACTTTGCTACAACTTTCCATGAAGAATTTTTAGATTGAACTTTTTTCCCTAACATTTATTTATTTATTTTAGAGACACACAGAGAGAGAGCAATAACACGTGCATGAGAGTAAGAGAGAGGGAGAGTCCTAAAGCAGACTGCCTGCTGAGCGTAAAGCCAGATGGGAGCTTGATCCCTGGACTCTGAGATCATTATCTGACACAAAATCAAGAGTTGTTCACTTAACCAATTGAGCCACCCAGACACCCCTACATTGAACTTCTAATGCCTCTCAAGGCCAGACATCCAACCAAAACTTACATCAAATTTTTGCCAGACTTTGCCTGTTGCACCTATAGATTTAGGTGAATTCTTCCCTTCTCCAGGTCCCTAACATATCCTGAGGTTCCTGCACCTGCCAGGAAATGACCTTAACTTACTGGTAAGGCTGCTGGAAACTGTAAGCAAGATATGAGGCCAACATCTCCATGGGACTTTATTGGCTCCATAAAGTCAACCTTAGTTCCCTAAACCTGTCTAGTCATATCTGAGTCTATATGTGTCTCAAATAGGACATTCCAGTCAAAGTCTTGATAATATAACCAATGTTTCCAATGGTGTCCTGTTACAAAAATGGATTTTTTATTGAACTTGTATAAATAAATATATCACCATAAAAATGTAAGAATACTAAATAAATATATATATATGAATACTGATTTTTTTTAATTCTAGAGGGTTCAAGTAGAAAGAAAAGATAAATATTCCAATTCTGCTTATAATGATAAAATTTATCAAATTGCTATAGGTCAGTCAGCTCAAGAGAAAAGATTTACTTAGATCTGGAAAAAGATATTTTAAAAAGCCAGCAATGTTTTAAACAAAAAGTCATAAAAATTACTATTCTCCTCTTGAGTTTATTCAGTCCCATGTTATTAATTTTTGTTTCACTTTAATCAAGTTT
Organism: Spilogale gracilis; assembly: GCA_004023965.1. Classification (NCBI taxonomy): domain Eukaryota; kingdom Metazoa; phylum Chordata; class Mammalia; order Carnivora; family Mephitidae; genus Spilogale; species Spilogale gracilis. The sequence continues at coordinate 30,065 of PITA01016991.1, read as the reverse complement.
TTCCATTAGTTTCGGAAATTCTTACCAACTTCAGTTTGAATGGGAGAACATATTTGCAAATGACATATTTGATAAATGGTTTATATCCAAAATATATAAAGAACTCATCAAACTCAGGGGCACCTGGTTAGCTCAGTTGGTAGAACATGTGACTCTTGATCTCAATGTCATGATTTTAAGCCCCACACTGGGCATAGAGCTTACAAAAACAAAAACAAACTTATAAAACTCAACACCCAAACACCAAATAATCCAATTAAAAAATGGGCAGAAGATGTGAATAGAAATTTTTCCAAAGAAGACATATAGATGGCCAACAGATGAATGAAAAGATGCTCATCACTCACCATTAGGGAAATGCAAATCAAAACTACAGTGAGATATGACCCCACACCTGTCAAAATAGCTAAAATCAACAACAGAAGAAACACCACCTGTTGACATGGATGTGGATAAAGAGAAACTCTCTTACACTGTTTGTAGGAATGCAAACTGGTGCAGGCACTCTGGAAAACAGTATGGAGTTTCCTCAAAAAGCTAAAAATAGAACTATTCCGGGGGCACATAGATGGCTCAGACAGAAGAGCATGCAGCTCTTGATCTCAGGATCATGATAAGTTCGAGCCCCACATTGGGGGTAGAGTTTACTTTAAAAAATAAATTAAATTAAATTTAGAAAAAAGAATACAAGAATATAAATTCTGAGGGATACATGCACCCCTATGTTTATAGAAACATTATCTACAATAGCCAAATCTTGGAAACAGCCCAAGCATCCATTGATTGATGAACAGAAAAAGGATATGTGGTATATCTATACAATAGAATATTATTCAACCTCAAAAAAGAATGAAATGTTGCCATTTGCAATTACTTGGATGGAGCTAGAGAGTATTACACTGAAGTGAAATAAGTCAGTCCCAGAAAGACAAATATCATATGATTTCACTCATTTGTGGAATTTAACAAAACAAACAAGCAAAAGGGAAGAAAGAAAGAGCAAGAAAGAGAGGCAAACCAACAGACTCTTAACTATAGAGAACACTCTGTTGGTTTACCAAAAGGAAGGTAGGTGGGGGATGGAGGAAATAGGTGATGGGGATTAAGGAGTGTATTTATTGTGATGAGCACTGGATGATGTATATATGTGTTGAATCGCTATACTGTACACCTGACACTAATATTACACTGTATGTTAATTAATTGGAATTTAAATTAAAATGTTTTAAAAAACGTTTTATTTTAGAATTTGATTTTTGGAAAGTATGTCAAAAAAATCAAAACTTTTGACTAAATAGGATCACAGATCATTATAAAACAACATTTAATTACCTATTAAACCAAAGTGACAGTAAAAGATATCAAAGACAAATGTATAAAGTTATGTAGCTATGAGCAAAATATAGTTGGTTGGTCTGTTGCTGTTGTTTTGTTTTGTTTTTTTAAGTAAATCAAAGACCTGACAAACATAGGAAATTATTTCAGCAAAACAGATTCCTTGCTTTCTAGACAGATAATTTTTAAAAACAAAACCATTTATGATTTATTATTAATAGAACATCAATAGTTTAAAAAATATTCTTTCAACAAAGGGAAAACAAAATTTTTAATTTTTGTACCAATGTATTTTTTATTTAAAACTCATTTACTTATTTACGTTTATTTTAATCTTAACCAATACTGACCATACACAAAATTCTCCTCTAAATATTCCTTCTCCATAAAACTTCGACAACTTTCCTTTTTACATTCAGAGTTTGTCCTATGTTTTTCTTCTTTAAATAATTAGTCTCATGTTAGGACAAAATTACTTTATTGTCCCTCACCAAAAATGTATTCCCATTCCACATATTTTTCCCAAAAACACATATCTTACTCTGCTTGCATGTAATGCTGTTTCCCTTATTTCTAGTAGTCTTAATTGCATTTATTAGAATTCTTTATACTTAGAAATCTTAATTTCTTGTGTAAACTAAATAGTGAACAAATTCAATGTTTTTATACCAGTATTTTTGGTTAACTAATTTATGAAAAATTTTATAACTTCTAAAAACATTTATTTTTTCATAGTACAATTTTTTAAACAGTTTATTTATTTATTTACTTACTTATTTATTTAAGAGAGAGAGAGCGCACATACAAAAGCTTTTAGTGGGGGAGGGGGCGGCAGAGGGAGAAGCAGACTCCCGGCTGAACAGAAAGCCTATGTGAGGTTTGATCCCAGGACCCATGGATCATGACCTGAGTCAAAGGCAGATGCTTAACCCACTGAGCCACCCAGGCATCCCTCATAGTACAATTTTTAAATAAAGCACAAACTAAGTTTACTAATAGAATAATATTCATCTTTAGTTTCTCTGCAATTAGACCAAAAGTAGACAAACCTATGTTTAGTACTTAATATTTCATTATTTTATCTTATTTGGAAATGATCTACATACTCAAATTCAGCTCATCATGTTACTTAGAAAAACTCCCAAATTTGAGGTTACCAAACATTTTGGAAACCACACAAAAGTTTACCCATAAATATATGCCTTTTAATTTCATTTACATCTAGTTAATTTACTTGTTCATAATAATTATGTTTAGATTACCCACAAAACTGCATGAGGCATTAGACAAAGTCAACCATCATTCTAATTTTTTTGGACAAATTTGCAACAGAGACAATAACAACCCATTTGACCTCATTAAGCATAGGTAAATGAAAGTCTTGCATTCAGTACATAATTCTAAAGACAATTTTGTTTTAATGAAACCCACAGCCTTAAATTAGCTTCAGTTGCAAATAATATTTCAGATTCACATGAACTTGAAAGGATATTTGGTTTAGTTTCTGAGTTTAGGAATGCGCAACTCTTATAAGTACTTGCCTTCAAACCAACTAAATAGAGCTCTTATACAAATGAATTTCAGCAATACCATCCAGAGGTAGAAAAAATATAACACATATAGACACACATACCGACAAGATAGATGGACACACACACATAGACAAGATGTAAACAATCTTCTTTCTTTTGTTCTTACTAATATTTGTGGGAAAGACAATAAAGCCCAATTTCCAAATACCTCCTTTTGTCTCTCACTCTCTTTTTTTAATGAAAAATGTTTTCCTAAAGTTCTTAGTTCTTTCTATTTCAAAGAATCGTTCTTAGGTCCTAGAAAAGATGGGGGTAGAAAATTCACATTACCAGGCTGAGGTGAAGATTTGGAACATATCTGTCTAAGAGGTGCTAAAGTCTGAGTATGAAAGCCAATCTAACAGTTTGCTTTTTTTTTTTAATTAACATATAATGTATTATTTGTTTCAGGGGTACAGGTCTGTGCTTCATCAGTCTCACACAATTCACAGCGCTCACCATAGCACATACCCTCCCCAATGCCCATCACCCAGCCAACCCATTCCCCTGCCCCCCACTCCTTAAGAGTCTCTTATGGTTTGTCTCCCTGATTTCATCTTGTTTCATTTTTCCCTCCCTTCCCCTATGATCTTCTGCCTTGTTTCTTAAATTCTGTGTATCAGTGAGATTATATGATAATTCTCTTTCTCTGATTGACTTATTTCACATAGCATAATACACTCTAGCTCCATCCACATAGCTACAAATAGCAAGATTTCATTTTTTATGGCTGGATAATATTCCATTATATATATATATACCACATCTTCTTTGTATTTCTTTTAACTCTTTTTCCCTTTTATTTCTTCAGTCTCAGGCAATCGTAAGCTGTGCTTACATTATAAAGACATAAGATTTATATTTCATGGTACAGAAAGAGTGCAAAACAGTTTTTTTGTTGTTGTTCTTTAATTGTTTCTAAAAATTCACCTTCTTTTCTCCTAAGTACAGGACAGTTTTGTTCCAATCTTGATCGCTTACAATAGCTACAAACATTTAAGAGGAATAGGTGAGGCTGGGGCTTGGTACATAGGTGGGCCTTGACATCTTTCTGGAGTTCCATTTCTGGTTTCATGGAGATTTGTAACATAATGACTATTTTTAATTCCCAAAAAAATGAGATAACAGCCCGAATAGTAAGTGATTGGCCTGCCTTTTAAACTAAATTTGCTTCTTTATATTAGGGATATTCTTAACTAAAATTGGAATCAAAAGATTTTTGTCTGTATAAAGCATATTTTGTCCCTATAAAAGCCTTTTAATTCTGCTAGTCCCTGAATACTGGGTTTTTCACAGATCATTTGTAGGAGGGAATAGGAAAAATTTTGGTCCCTTTTTCCTCTGAAGGGAAGGTAGCAAATAGGTCATTAACTTTTTAAATTTCTCTCTGAATTGTGTAAGATCTTGTAAAAGCGCTTATAATTTAAAAGATTTTGCCACTAGGGGCATGTAGGTGGCTCAGTCGGTAAAGTGTCAGACTCTTGGATTTGGCTCAGGTCATGATCTCAGGGTCCTGGGATTGAGCCCTGCATCAGGCTCCGGGCTCAGTACAGAGTCTGCTTGTCCCTCCCCTCCCCTCCCCCCCGCCCACCCCGTACTCTCTGTCGCTTTCAAATACATAAATAAAATACTTAAAAGATTTTTGCCACTATCCAGGAGACACAAATTCTTTTGCAATGGTGGTGGGTGGATGTCTAGGATACACATGCAAAACACATTGCATATGAATGCCTGAAGCTGGCAGAGCCTGACTCTCAATTCCTAGGTAGGAGCAAAGCAAGCCTTATTGCCAATCTCAGGAATTTTTGTTAAATTTATTTCCTGGCTTTCAGCATCTACATGAACAACCTGTACACTTGGATCCTAGAGATTATGGCTGAGTGTTCCCTGTAAATTTTACAGGGGAGATGATTCCCTATAAAGAGATAAGGCCAAATTTTAAGGGAAATTTACATAGGACATGGAGATTTGTTTCTGGGTCTTAAGTCTGATTTTTGCAATTTTGTCTTATCAACGAAGTCCCTAAAGCTAGTTATTATACTACTAAGAAAAATTGAGACCTCTCTATAAAGAATATTTTCTTTTAAATATAGCCAATTAAAAGGATCCATCATCAGGTCATTGGCAAGTAGAATCTAATAGCAACTCAAACCAATAAGCCTTAATGGCTTAAACAAAGATGCAAGATGCATCCAAAGAGAGCATAGCAGAGACACCCAATGATCCAGAAGTTTACCCCCAAAATTAGGCTAAGAAACCAAAAATCTTCATTGCATAGGTGGAAAGAAGGGAGGGTGAAAATGGTAAGTAAGTCCAGTCTCCCACAGAATTGTGAGACGCCTTCAGTCACAGACCCATTAATCTTTGACACAGGTAAACAATACTGAAATGGGACTTTCAGCACTAACAAGCAACAGAGGTTTAGACGACATAGGTTCTTATGAGCTGGAACTTCTCATGAGAGCTGACACAGGTCAGAAAGAAAGAGAGAGAGAGAGATAAGGGGGGAGGCAAGGAGAGAGACAGAATCAGACTCTGTTCCCCAGTCTGGTCACCAAAGTGTACCCTGGTAAGTGCACCTTCCAATGAGGGAAACCAAAGAGAATATTCTCATTGGTCACAAAGCCAAGCTCTTAGGACATAGAAGGAAATGACAGAAAAATATATGCTCATCAACAGTCTTGGCTGAGCCTTAGGTCTCTTGGAACTACATTAATGCCTAAGAGGGATGTGCCAGGGGTTGGAAACTGTGGTGTTTCACAGTGTACCTCGCCGCACTGAAGTTTTCTCTTTTTTTTAAATGATATGTTTTTTTTTTTAATTTTTAAAAAGTTTCTTTAAATTTTAAATACAACCTACTCCCCAATGTGGGGCTCAAACTCATGACCCCAAGATCATGAGTTGATCTCATGATCAACTCCAAATAAACCAGTCAATTGCTCACACAGAAGTTTCCTTGCTGTTGGCAGGTGACCTAGTGTCAATATAACCCATTCCGTGACCAGCTTAACCTCTTAGGGAGTCTTTTTAAGGTGGTGAGCACCCTAACAGCTTTTAAGTTCTTGACTTGTGCCTACCAGTTTTGTGTCTTAGGCTTCCAGGATGACCCATAGCGACACCCTTTCCCTCCTATGCACATGACATGACGCATACAAAGACTATATCTGGGAGGAAATGGATAAGTAACCAAAGCGTACTCTACCAAATTTAACCAAAGAGTTTCTAGGGCCGAGGAACTAGTTCCACAAATCTTTTCTCTGGCTAACCTAAATTTTGAAAGAGAGAAAACGACTCTCACCATTCTTGCTCCTTCAGACTCTGCAAATAGAAAGTCCAGGAGGATGACATGATAAGAAATCTCACCTTCTGCTGGCTGGTGGTCAGATGTCCCAAGTATCATTCTGCAAAATCCAGAGTGAGCAGTGTCCAACAAGTTAAAGTGATCTTGCCAACTCTGCCAGCTGTTGGAGAGGAAGACCTTCCCTTGCCCTATGGTCCTTCCAGCTGAATTTAGAATCAAATTGGCATGAGACAGATTAATAAGAGAAAATCAGAGGTGCCTGCCTGGCTTAGTCCATAGAGCATGTGATTCTTGATCTTGGGGTTGTGAGTTCAAGCCCCATGTTGGGCACAGAGGTTACTTAATTAAATACACACACACACACACACATGAGAAATCAAATTTAATAGGCATACATACAAGGAATCCACACCAGTTGTAAAATTACCAGTTCACATAACTTTAGAGTCAGGATTAATTTAAGCCTCAGGTATGGTTAAATCCAGGGGTACCATGATAACAACATGTCTCTCACTCTGCTTTTCTATGTTCTGACTATTTTCAGGCAGGCCCTCTGCTCCAAGAGAAAGAGTCTCTCACAGCTCCAGACTCATGTGATACTTAAAGCCAACTTTCTCCAAAAGAACTTTCCTTCTCCATAATTCTAACAAAATTCCCAGGGAAGACTCAGGTGGGCCTGGCACATTCCTGACTATAAAATTGATGTCATCAACACTAAGGAAGGAAAAATTTTAACATTGGGTGAGCAGCTCTTTCGAAACAACTAAAGTATATTTCATTAAAATAAAGATCTGTAACATATTCATTGGATTGGTAAAACAGTAGATTCTGGTGATTGATGGCAAGACTTTAATGAGTTTGTGGGGCTAGAGAAGGAGGTATCTGGCAATGGGTTGAGGAAAGAGAGAAAGTAGAAACAAAACTACAGATGATCTAAGAAATTTGCCTGAAAGAAGTAGAAACAGAGAGGTGATAGAGAAAGATGCAGGATCAAGGAAAGATATTTGAGGCTGTAAAGGACTTGAGTTAGCAGGTGGGAGGAAGTCTGAAAAAATGGAAAGAAAAAAGAATTACTTTGTTTAAAATTATCAACTCAGATGGTAAGGCAGCTAAAAATTCCTGAAAAGTGTCTCTATCTCCCTATTTATGATATCCTTCACCTTCATGGAAATTGAAGACATTGGAATTCCTTCCAGGATCTGATACATTCATTCTTTCTTTCATTCATTTACCCACTCAACAAATTGTTTAGGAAGCCACTATGTGGCCCAGCATAGTCTAGGTACCAGTGATCCAGCAGTGGAAAAATTGGCAAAACCCCTGCCGTTGTGGATGTTAGATGTCTCTGATCCATGAGTTGTGCTCTCCTGAGGAATCTGAGCTATGCACTTGACTCCCAGGTCCTTCTGGGTCCATAGGAAGGTGTTACCAGACATTGGGTCCCATCTCTGGCAGCTGAGATGTTGGTTCCCTAAATTTAATACCAGGCAAGGTTCTTACCCATTAACCGAGCAAAGAGAGAATACAGTAATTTCTACGTTATCCCCTCACAAATTTTTTCTCTTCCTTGCAGAACCCCCAGATGGGAACAGGGAAAAACAAAATTTCCCCTCATCCTCAGCTGCCAGTCGAATTCCCAAAATAAGATAAACTTCTCCAGATGACTCACCTAAAAAACACCGCACACTACTGTGCCCCTGAGAAAAAAAACCAAGAGTAGCTATTATTCTGGGCTACAGATGGAGATCAAAGATGGACATCCAGCCTGACGGAGGCACAGAGTGAGCAGGTTTGGGTATATGAACTCCAGAGTAAGACCATCTGAGAGCAAGATCATTCCAATCTTGAGCAAGTTTCCCTGCCTGAGGAGAAGTCATCCCATTGGCAAATGGTAATGACGACAATGATAGCACCTATATCAAAGAGCTGTGTGAGGATGATGCAGTTGTTCATTCAGGAGCCCACAGGGGCTGAGGGCTAGGTGAGGTGCACTGCCACATCAAAGTTGGGGGCTGCAGCCAAAATGAAAAGGCAAAGAATGTCACAGAGGCAAACATCCAACATTCACTTACCAATGCTGCAAAATAGTCTTTACCTGATAGCTCACCCTCCTTCAGACCCACTCAGCCTGGACAAGAGAGGCAGGAAGGATAAGATTTCTCTGTCTACCTCAGATATAGAGGTTGGTACAATTTGTACTTAATTCTTCATCCTGGGGCCAATTGACTTAGGTCATATATTTAAAGAAAATCTATCTTTCTTCTTAAAAACATAACATGGTGCCACCATCAGGTCAAAATTTCAGCTGAAGATTGGTTTCCTGCAAAATGTCAAGGAAAGTGTCTTACCATTTATGACAGGACAGCTGTTGCCCCGTTTTCCAAGAAGGAATTAAAGGATCTTATTACCCTAAACAAAAATGACTAAAGCATGATTATTTTCCTTTTAATGTTTTTCCCCCAGTGGAAATTTACATAAGATGGAGCTGTAATCCATTCCTTTCATGCCTGCAGTGTGTAAGAAAATTACCCCTCTTGTAGTCCCCATGGCAGCAACCCTTAACTTGAGCAGAGGTTTCATTTGCCTCATGGAGTGGATTTGACTTTTATCTGGTGAATGCAATCAATATAGACAAGTACTTTGGACAACTAAAACTTGAGATTATTTCTGGTTTTGAATTCCATGTGTGTCTTGGCCCTCTTTTTTGGCTAAATCTACCCAATGAATTCAAGTCTGTTTGTTACTTGATGTGGTGGTGAAATGGCCGACAACCCTCCTGGCATTTGGAATGCTGGCTTTCACTCCATGCTGGTAATGGTGCATTTTCCAGTTTTCTGGAAATGAATGGGATGATGCCCCAGACTCACTACCTGGATTAGTGAGGACATGCCCTTCAAATTGCTCTCTCTGTGATGGACTGCTCTTTGTTACTTATCTTTTTGCAATGTTCTGAAAAACACTGACCGGTGGTTGCTAAATAGTGTTAACGCCTGCGGAGGTGGGGAGTGTGAGCTATTTTAAAGTGACTTAGTGCCCCCAAATGGGAATTCAACCCATGATCTGCCCTGATAAGTGGCAACCAATGAAGCGACCATGTCCAGCACTCTCAAGCACAGATCAGGCTTTTCTAATCTAAATGGGAATTTAAAACCTCCACTTGTTTTGTGCTGGGAAAGACCCTGTTTGAAGAATGAACAAGCAAGCTATGGACTAGGAGAAAATATTGGCAAGTCATATATCTGACAATCACCTTGTATGAAGAGTATCTAAAGACCTCTCAAAACTCAACAAACAGTACAAAAGCAAAAAAAGAATCCAATTGGGGGGGCAGCTGGCTGGCTCAGTGGGTGAAGGATGTGACTCTCGATCTCAGTGTTCTGAGTTTGAGCCCTACGTTGGGTGTAGTGCTTACTTTAAAAAAAAAAAAATCTTAAAAAAAAAAGAACCCAATTAGAAAATGGCCAAAGACACGAACAACTATTTTTAAAAAGAGGAGATACGGATGGCAAAGTAGCACAAGAAAAGTAAATGAACATCAGTAGGTATTAAGAAAATGTAAAATAAAACTACAATGATATATCCCCACACACATATTCAAATAGCACAAATAAAAGATAGGGACAATATCAAGAGTGCCTAGTGGCACAGTCGGGTAAACATCTAACTCTTGGTTTCAGCTCAGGTCATGATCTCACAGTTGTGAGACTGATCCCCACGTGAGGCTCCAATCTCAGTGCAGAGTCTGCTTAAGATCTTCTCTCCCTCTCCCTCTGCCCTTCCCCCTACTCAATCTCTCTCTTTCTCTTCCTCTCTCTCAAATAAATAAAAATAAATCTTTAAAAATATAGGGATAATATCAAATGCTTATGAGAACACAGAAACTGGGTCTCTCAGACATTGTTAAGAACAATATTAAATGGTACAACCATAGGAAACAGTTTGGCAGTTTCCTATAAAACTAAACATGCACTTACCATAGAACTCAGCAACCACACTCCTTGGGCATTTACCCCAAAGCAATGAGAACTTATGTTCACACAAAAACATGTACACAAATGTTCACAGCATCTTTATTTATAATAGCAAAATACTGGAAAGAGCTACAATGTCCTTTCATAGGTGAGTGGTGGAACAAAGTCTGCATATCCATGATGGGACACAGGTCAACAACAAAACCCAGAGACCCGGGATCGAGTCCCACATCGGGCTCCCTGCTCAGCAGGAAGCCTGCTTCTTCCTCTTTCATTCCCCCTGCTTGTGTTCCCTCTCTGGCTGTGTTTCTGTCTGTCAAATAAATAAATAAAATCTTTTTTTAAAAAAAATAAACGATTGGTGCACATGACAACCTGAATGGTCCTTGAGGGCATGACGCTTAATGAAAGAAGTCAGTCTCTAAAGGTCAAAACCTTTTGAGGTATGATTTTAATTCTGTAACTTTATAAAAAATGACAAAACCACAGAAATGGAGAATAGGTTCATGGTTGTCAGGGAGGGGAGAGGATAGGGAAATGGGAATACAAGAGTAGTGTGAAAGAGTTCTTCCATGGTAATGGAATGGTTCTGGATCTTGATTGCAATGGCAGTTACATCAATCTATACATGAATACAATTACATAAAGGCAAACACACACACTTCAAAAATGATGAGAACAAAATGAAGTCTGTAGCCTAGTTCACAGTCACATACCAATGTCAGTCTCCTGGTTTTAATATTGACTATAGCTTGAAGTCACCATTGGGGGAAGTTAGGTGAAGGATACACGTGACTCTGCTATTTTTGCAACTTCTTATGAGCCCATAATTATTTCAAAATCAAAAATTACAAAAAACCCTCTACTCATTGTTTTCCCCTAACATTTAGTCATGGTATTAATTCTAACAATAACCATCTGTGTCAAAAAAAAAAAACCACCAAAAACCAAAAAACAAACAACTAAACCCTCCAATATACAGCAGATCTCATTGTTTAGTCTCAAAGCATCACTGAGAGCTGTCCTCAGCCTACCCGTGATCCATTTGAGCACTTGTCTTACACTCCATCTCTGCCAGAAGCATGGAGGGTGGAAGGGACTGTCCTTTGTGGGCGGGGCTGCATCAGGAGCATCCGACAGACTCTGAAGACTCACTCTTAGTCTTTGATCCGTGAATTTATCCATATTATTAAAGGACTTTTCTCTTTTCCAACATCGTGACTTCTACAGTTACTGAACTCCATGTGTCTATCTCTCTTGTTTGAAAACACTTACACTCAATATTTGGAATTCTTTTAACCTTTGAAACTTCCCGGGTGCCCCCCTTATTTGAGTCTATTGAAATTTCGTGAACAAGTCTATTTACACGCATATTTTCTCTGTCTTTCATGAGTTCATATCAATTGCTTATTTCTTCAAATCTTTGTTCTTTGCTTACTTGAATCCATACTCTTCGTGCTCATGCTCAAATGTAGGTCCCTTTTAATAATTTAGTTTGCCTCTTCTGATATGTCCTCCGCATGTCCTTCCTTGAGTGAGAGAACAAAATCACACACATTCCTGCAAGTGCTGACCCATCTAGGCGTTGTACAAGATAGACAAAACCGTTCTCTTTTAGTATCCAGAACCAATGAAATGCTCTTTTACATGCTAAGTTTTATAGGAATAAATTTTTCTTCTAGACTTTTTTCTTGCCTTGTACTTTTTAACCAATTGAAATATGCATAAAAGGAACATGAGGGCAGCCTCTTTCAAAGGAACTAAGAAGCTGAGCCCAAGAACATCAGGCACTGGGGAGACATGCTTCCAAGGTGCCCATAGCAAGCAGAGACCTGCAAAGAGGAAAGGGGAAGGTAGCAGACATTTACATAATGACGTCAACATATTTTAGCTACCAGCTGTGAGCCTGCCTTCATTTCTTCTTTCACATGCTCCTCAAAGTGTGAGATCCAGAGTGACCCCGGGTTTATGGGCCCCAAGGACAACTCTGAAAGGAACTACGGTTTATCTTTTGTTTCTAACCCTCCCCCAGAATAATGAACAGGATTTTCTCATCCTGGTAAGAAACGCACAGTGCAAATATTTTTAGCAAATAATCTACAGTGAATACTCTGTTTTCTGATTGGCAACTGAAAGCCATCATTTTATGGTTTGATTTGTTTAGACCTGTCCCCTTTTAAAGTGTTTTTATACATTTGCCTATCACATGCTTTCTCTCTTCTGCTTACTCAGTTGTTCACTCCTTTCATGTCATTTCTCATTTGCTTATTCTGGGCAAGTCCCTGAGTAATGCCCTGGGGGCACACCACAAATAGAACTATGACGTAGTCCCTACAGTCAAAAAGAAATTGGCATGGCCTAAGTGGGCCACGTGATCCAGCCCAAGCCAATCAGCACATCCCATACTCCTGACCACAGTGATTGGCTCACAGATGGCAGGTGTCCAAAGACATCCAATCAGGGCACCCGAGGGCTGTCCTCTGAACGCCCCATGACAAGAGGAAGCTCTTCTCTTTCCCTCTGTATCCGTAACATGTAGAAGAGCCTGTGACATGTAGCGAGCCCTCAATAAATACTTTTTTAAGATTTATTTACTTGAGGGAGAGAGTGTGTGAGGGGAGGAAGATCAGAGGGAGGGGCAGAGGGAGATGGAGAGAGAGAATCCCCAACGTGACTCCTTGCTGAGCAGGGAGCCTGGCGGGTGGGGGTGTCTCTCAATCCCAGGACCCTGCGATCATGGCCTCAGCCCAAACCAAGAGTTGGAGTCCTAGCTAATTGAGCCCCCACCCTTGGCACCCTTCAAAAAATGTTTTTTTAATTATTTAATTCTATAATTTTTCTTTTCTGTTGTACCAGAAATCTGAGAGGACAGAGATAGAGCTGGCATCTTGCCACCACAGGGAGCCTGAGACTGAGCCAACAGAGCACAAGCCACACAGTAAGGCGAGATTTTCTGATTACATCTGTGAGCCCCGATCTTGCTGTGCCTGAAGTCAGAGCTGTCCTTGGCCCTCTCTCTTACGTGAGCCAATTTCTGTTTTGCTTATTCTGTGTTTGGTTGGGCTTATGTCACTGTTCACTAACCAGGTCCTAAATGAGAAAATGAAAAGTCATGTCCCAGCCTTCAGCTGGAGCATTTCAGCCCCTTGGAGAGGGAACTATGGAGCACAGGCACAGGGATCTGAGTTTGAGCGTGCTGGCAATGATGAGGAAGCTTATAATAATGCTGGCAATGTTGGTGATGGTGGTGGGGCTGGGATGGCTGCAGTGGTGGCCATTAGCACATTAAAAATGTCTCCTGTCTCCTCGAACACTCACTACCACCATAAACTGACCTTACAATTACTTCCAGAATAAGAAATCTTAGGTATGCATGAAATCTCAAAAAGTATCCAGTCCAGCCTCCTGCTTGAAGGCAGGCAAGTTTTTGTCTTCACTTTACAGATGAAACCACTAACGCTCAACATCTTCATATGATCTTCCCAAAGCCTTCCTGGTGATCTAGGCACACGGCTTTCACCTGCAAACAAATCTGCCCACTTCAACCCTCTCTCATTCCCAACTACCTGCTGTGTAGACCCTGCAGCAATGGTTCTCATTCCTGGTCATGCGCAATGGAGCTTTCCATGTCAAAGCCTCAGCCCCACTCCTGATTGCCTGAGCCAGCCTCTGGGAGTGGGGTCTCTTATAAGCTGAACTGTGTACCCCACAATATTCCTATGTTGAAGACCTAACCTTCAGTATCCTAAAATGTGACTAAATTTGGAGATGGATCTTTAAAGAGGTAATTAAATTAAAACGAGTTCTTTAGGATGAACCTTAATCCAATATGACTGGGTCCTTAGAAGACGAGGCAATTTGGACACAGTTACAGAGGGGAGACCACGTGAAGACACAAGGAAATATGGCCAACTACAAACCAAGGAGAAGCCCCAGAAGGAGCAAACCCTACTGACAAATTGATCTTGAACTTCTAATCTCCAAAACCATAATAAATAAATTTTTGTTTTCTTAGACTGTGGTACTTTGTGGCAACACTGGGAAATTCATATCGGGTTGGTGCGTTAGTATTTCACAATTCCCCCCAGTTTATTCTAACAGCCAATGTTAAGAATATTTGCCTTATATGGTAATCTTAACAGTCTCCAGCCCTCATTCAAGACACTGGCCCACACTTTACCTGTCCAACCACAGATCTAACTTGCCTATAAATCTCCCCCTCCTCAGTCAGGACTGTCACTGCACCATCTCTTAAGAAGCCTATGCTCCTTCTTGGCCCCACTCATTTGCTCCTGCTAGCTATTCCTCAACCCAAAATTCTTCACCCATCCCTTCCCCCAAACCACATGCAATTCAAATTTTCATTAAGCATTTACTAGGCAAGGTGTTATGATGCTTAACCAAGTACATATTTTTAAAGAAGGACTCTTGAGGGGCGCCTTGGTGGGTCAATGGTTAAGCCTCTGCCTTCAGCTCAGGTCATGATCCTGGAGTCCCAGGATCGAGCCCCGCATCAGGCTCCCTGCTCGGCGAGAAGCCTGCTTCTCCCTCTCTCACTCCTGAGGCTGGTGTTCTCTCTTTGGCTGTGTTTCTCTCTGTCAAATAAATAAAATATTTTTTTTTAAAAAGGACCTTTTCTCCTAAACAAGGTGGGGAGGTGTGGAGGGGTGGCTTTCAGCTTCACACTACACCTGTCAAGTTACACCAACGGGGAACCTAGCTGAACCACCTATAAAAAGCTTGACTCTGAGTTCTCAGAGAGCTAGAGCAGGAATTTTTTTTTAAGATTTTATTTATTTTTAAAGATTTCATTTATTTATTTGAGAGAGAGAGAGAATGAGCAGGGGATTGGGGAGGGAAAGAGACAAGCAGACTCATGCTGAGCATGGAGTCTGATCATGACCTTGAGATCATGACCTGTGCCATAACCAAAAATTGGAGCGACACTCAACCAACCGAGCTACCTGGGTGCCCCTAAAGATTTTATTTTTAAGTAATCTTTACACCTGATGTGGGGCTTGAACTTACAGCCCTGATATCAAGAGTTGCATGCTCTACCAACTGAGCCAGCCAGGTGCCCCTAGAGCAGGAATTTCCACCATCAGAGAGGAAGGAAGCAAGTCCTCTGCTCAGGGGAAGCACCTTGAAAGAGTTGGTAAATTCGCATTGGCAATCTCTGAGCTATGTTCTCAGTTCCTCTGCATAATTTTCTTTGTCCCAGACTGCCTTGCTACTCTACCGACAAATGCTAGTGAGAAGGTATGTCCCTTAACAGTGAAGAGCCTAAACCCTGCCTGCACTTGGAAGAACCCAGTTGAAATCCCAGCTCCTCCACTTCCTACCTATCCCAGAGAATGTCCTCAACTCAGGAATATCCCGAACAGAGTATTGGATGTTCTTTTGATGCAGTATTTGAACTTGACTTTCTACTGATCAGGCACTTTTCATCTTTGTAGGGGCAGAGGTTAACTTATAAATTTTGACCCAGGACAAATGCAAATAATTTAACCCTGGTAGAAGAATTAGCTCCAAGGATTATGATTTATGAGCCTGCTGGACATTAACCAACTCCCTATCTAATCCAGTAATTTTTCGGTATCAATTTCCTGCCGGGGCTGTAACAATGCACCACATCTTAGGGCTTAAAACAACATTAATTTATCTTAGTTCTAGAAGTCAAAAGTACAAAATCAGTTTCACTGGGTTAAAATCAAATGTCAGCTGGGTGGGTTTCTCCTGGGGGCTCCAGAAGAGGATGCGTTTCCTTGCCTCATCCTGCCTCTAGGGTCCCCCACATTGTGTAGCTCGTGGTCTCTTCCTCAGTCTGCAAGGCAGACTCTACCCTCCGCTTCCATCCTCTCTCACTCCGATACTCCCTCCTCTACCCAGATAATCCAGAATAATCTCCCCATCTCAAAATCCACAACTTAAGTACATCTGCAAAGTCCCTTTTACATATGCGTAAGTTCCGGTATTGGGATGCGGACATCTTCGGAGTGTGGAGGGACATTATTTAGGCTACCACACCTTTCTTGTATTTCTTTGTTAAATCACCTGCATCTACCTAAATTCTCAAATGCTCTGTGGATAAGCTTTAACATCTTACTGATTCTTGCAATAATTAACAATTTAAATAAAATCTTTGACATGATACAATTTGTACTTGATTTAACTTAATTAATTTAATACTTGCCATAGGGTCATGATATGCATTTTTAAAAATTAGACTCAGCAGAGCTTTGTGACCCTAGGCAAGTCACTTAAAACCTCTCCAAATTTTACATCTCTGTAAGCAGGGATGAAATAGATCATAATAATACTTAACTTTGGGGGTTGCTGCAGTAGGGGACAAACTAGAAAATGTATGTAAAGCAATTGGTTCAGTGCCTTGTGCATTTTAAGACCTCAATAAATGTTAGATGCTGATAAGAATTCGACAGGCTCTGAGTTAGACGGCAGAGACCAGGGCTCTGGCCGTCTGTATCTCTACTTCCCTAAAACCAAAGTGCTGCAGCACTCCCTGTTTGCTTCTCCAGCTCTCTCTAGCTTTAGCACCATAGTCATCCAACATCAGGTACTTTTATTCAGTTTGCAAGCAGGCACTCTCCCTAGGTGAAAAAGGCAATGCGATTCCAGCCAGAACACCTGACTTGGCAAAGGCGTCTGCTCACCCTACCCTAGCTGGGTCCCTCCAGGTCACACACAAACTGTGCACACAGCATAGGGAGTCTCCACGAATTTGAAACTAATTGATCCTGGTAATGATCATAGGAAGCACTCCACATTGTTCTCTAGACAGGAGCAGAGTGAGGTAATAATCCTCTGAACAGAAAGGCAGGACTTGCCTTCATATGGATTTCATGCCAAAACCTGGCAAGTTGCATCAGGCAATTGCTAGGAAACTTACTAGCATCGATACTATTCTGCACATGTATACACACACACACCAAAACTAAACTAAACTAAATTAAACTACGCCTGCCCAGAACAATTGACAGTCCTCATTCAACAGACTACCAACATTCCCACCTCTGGCATATATGCATGCCAACAATGGATGAAACTCTCCACCCAAATTTAGTAACCTACAGCTACACACAGAGCTGCTTGCACTCAGGGTTGTGTTCACACCGTCAATATGCAAATCTAACATGTAAATATGTATCTTCACTCTATTCCTTAAAAAAGAAGAAAAGAAGGAAAAAAAACCAGTGCTTAGGCTGAGCAAAGCAGCCAGCCCACTCAGTGTGCGGTCTGCATCACCAGCAACTGGGTCATCCAGAAATGCAGAGTCTCAGGCCCCCAAGGCCTGCTGCCTCAGAAGCTGCGTTTTCTCAAGAGCCCCAGGCAATTCAAATGCACATCCCAGCTTGAGAAGCTCAGTGCTAGAAATGTCTGAGTGAAAGCAGTGGGTGGTAATATCCTTCTGAATAGCTATCCCTCTTTGTAAGGAAAAAATCACAGCATTGCTACAAACCCACAGGGATGTCAGGGAAGGGAAGTCATGGAATCATTCTTTCAGCAAACATTTGTTAGGGCCTGTCATGTGCCAGATACTATTCTCGGTGCTGAGATACAGCAATGAAAAAAAAAAGAAAAAAAAAAAAAATCCCAGTGCTGGAGGATCAAATGAACAGTCTATACATGTCAAGTGGTGATAAACACTATGAAGCAAAATGAAAATGGGGTAGGGAAGATGAGATTTGGGACTTAAAAAAAAAATGTTAATCTTCGTTTTCACATTTTTCCTTCTTTTTGCTTCCAAAAGGAAAGGAGAGCATAGGTGTGTAACTTTTGCCCTTTTGCATAGTATGGTCAGATGATACTTGTGCAAAGATCCAACGGGAACAAAGAGACAAGCTTCGCAAATATTTCCTGGAACAGCATGACAGGAACAGCCCATGCAAAGCCCCAGGAAGGAGAAATTACAGCATGTGTATATGTGGATGAGAGTGATCCACTGATGATTGCATGAAGGAGAGGTAGGAGTTGCTGATGAAGTTCTCATAGGTGGAAGAGGATGAAATGAGAGGCCAGCCCCATAGAGGTACACGGAGCGTCTCCCCAGTAATGCCAGGGAAGTTGGAAAATATGTGCCCAACATGAATAAGCTGGTAAATAAAGTGGCAGAGCTCCCAGAAGTTTCCTCTACTATTTATGATTTTTCCTTGAAATAGGAATGGAGTTTATGAGTTGAGAGACAGAAGGAGAATACTGAAGTACAAGCAGAGAGGATAAGGCCTGGAAGGGTGTAGAAGACAGAATGAACAGACCAGGGAAACGCAGGCTCAGCACTGACTCCTCCTGGTGACACGTCAGAATCCTCTTGTCTTTCTCCAGCCACATTCACCTTCAAGTCTGGAGACGAGGAGACAGTGGGCAGTTGGCAGTGAAGGAAAGGGTGGCAAGCTCCCTCTTGATTCCTTAAACCTGCAACCTGACATACTTAGCGTTGGAGTTTCCCTGGGGAAGGGAGCTGCTGGCAGCAGGAGCCACACTTCATGGCCCCATCCTGGAAACCCCACTGAGTTCAAATCCTGACTCTGCCACTTACAACTCTGCATCCTGGGGCATGTCTCTGCCCTTCTCTGAGTCTGCACCCCCTTATCTTCAGGCTTCACTCATCCTATCACCTCTGCCCAGACACTTCCTCTCCCTTTTCCAAGCCAAGGAAATTGTCCTGGTCTGCTGCTTGAAGCCACACACTTTAAATATTCAAATAACTGACTGTGTTCACACATTCATTCATTCATTTACTTGATCATTCATTCAAGAAATACTAATAGCTAGTATCAGGAGAACAAATGGATTAACCCAGGTTCAAATACAACTTCCACCAATTACCAGTTATATGAAATAGAAATAGCTGTACCAGAAAGTTTCTGACTACTCCAAACCTCAGTTTTCTCTTATGCAAAACAGAAACATTAACACAATCTTCCTCCTAAGGCTGTGTGAAAAGTGAAATAATCAAGCTAACACAAAGATTCTTAGAGCAATGCCTGAGACACAGTAAGAACTCAGCAAGTGTTTGTCATTATTAGTCACAAATACATTTGCCAGGCACTGTGCTAACCACTGGAGATACAAAGATAAAATGGGTCACTTGTGTTTTACACATCTCACATTGTAGCAAGGGAGACAGCATCTAAACCAATGATAATTGCGACCCAATTGGTAAGAGTAGGCTAGAGAAATGTATATAGTCCTTACTGACATGTAATGAACAAAAGATTTCACTGCACCTTGGGAAGAAAAGAAGTCTTCCTGGGGTTGTATTTGGAACAGTCTCCAATAACCAGATATTTGCCAGGTGGAGAAGGGAAAAGATATCCCAAGTTGAAGGAACAACATGGCGCCTTGGAAGGACACGGTGTGCCCATGAAGCTGTGAGAAGCCACAGTCATTGAAACAGAGAGGACCTGGAAAACCAGAGTAAGAGGTGAAGCTTAAAAGGCCAAGGGTCCCATGTGGGGAGGATGAAGTCTGCCATGCTAGCCCTTCCGATGTGTTCTTATGAGCAATGGGCAACTGTGTTAAGGTTTTTAGGCAGAAGAACAGGATCAGGATCCTGGCATTAAAATGGAACCTAGATGAAAGGAGGAGCAAGACTAGGGATACAGAGACCATCTAGGAGGTTGTTGTAAAAAAATAAAAAAGGACACAGTAAGAAACTGAATAAGGACACTGACAGTGAGCATAGAAAGGAAGCTACAGATGGGAGAGACCACTCAGAAGAAAAGTCAGTAGGACTCAGGAAAGTGCTGGGCTGGTTATGAGGTAAGAAGCTGAGGATGTCATTCACTGTCAGCCTACTAAACTCACACATCTATTGGTTGTTGAAGCAGAGCTTTAAAATGTTCTAATAAGTGGGGGCTCCAAGTCTAGGGCAGCTCAGCAGTTACCTTGAGGCATAGCTTCTTTTACTCTGATAAACACTTGAGCATTTCTTGGTAATCATGTAACAATAAAGGAAACAGCATTCACTGCCCTCAGAAAAGACTATTCAACCATGTATTTATAATGCAAATATAATATTGCTATGATATTAACCATTATGCAATGTGTGTGCTGTAGGATATGTGAAACAAAGAATGTAAGACCTAGCTGAGGGAAAGATCTACTTCACGAGGCACTCATCCATGAGTACAATTTCCAAAGGGCAGAGATGGGTACTCCAAGAGGGAGGAAATGCCTGAGTGGAGCAGGTGAGCAGAAAAGCATTTCTCAGGTGTGTTCTGAGAGCCCCTCCTCCTGTGAGATGCTCCAGAACAAAAGGACCCATGGTCAAAAACAATCTAGAGATGTCACCTCTAATCACAGCATGTCTCCTTGGACATTCACAACCTATTAAAGATCCTGAGAAACCTTCAGTAAAAATAATTTTTCTAGAGGCACCTGGGTAGCTCAGTTGGTAAGGGGTTCAACTCTTGGTTTCTGGTTCAGGTCATGATCTCACAGTTGTGGAATCAAGCCCCGCGTTGGGCTCCAGGCTCAGTGCCAAGCCTGCTTGAGATTCTCATTCCCTCCCACTCTCTTCCTCCCCCCACACATTCTCTCTCGCAAAATAAAGTCTTGAAAAAATTATTTGTCTAGTGAAAAAAGCAAGCCAATAGTTATGTGGAGCAGGTTGTGGGGTTAAGAAAGGGCACAAGGAAACATTTAGGGGTAACGGACATGTTCTAGATCTTGACTGGGATGGCAGATTACACGGATGTGTATATATGTCAAACTCATTGACCTGTACACATAAAATGCATACATTTTGCTTACATTTTGTGTGTAAATTGTACCCCATTTAACTTGACTAAAAACTATAATCATCTGTTGTCTTTGCTTTTTTACTTCGGAGAACTTTTTAATTATTTTCATTAATATTCCATCAAAAGGCCTATTTCTTTGAACACCATCTGGAGAAACACCGGTGTGTTCGTTTCCTATGGCTGCTGCTCCAAACTGCCACAAACCTGGTGGTTTAAAACAACATAAATTGATTATCTCACAGTTCTAGAGGTCACAAGACTAAAATGGGTCTAGCTGGACTAAAATCATAGTGTTCCCAGTACTGCGTTGATTCTGGGGACTCTGGGGAGGGAAGGATCTGGTCCTTGCCTTTTCCAGCTTCCAGAAGCTTCCCGAATTCCCTGCCTCAGGGCCCCTCTTAGCTTCATCTTCAGAGTCAGCAACGATATCACTCCAACCTCTAACTTCCCTAGCTCTCCTCTGACTTCTGTCTCTCTCACTCACAAGGACTCTCATGATTACCATGGGCCCTCATATCATCCAGGATTATGTCTTCATCTCAGACTACTTAATTGGATCACATCTGCAAAGTTCCTCATAAGTTCCAGGTATTAGGATGTCTCCAGCAGGAGTGGGTGAAGGGAAGACATTATTCTGCTCAACACAACCAGTTCTTAGTGTAAAATCAGAGGAGCGAATAATAAGCCTGGAAATGAAGGTTGAGGCCAGCTCGGGCTAAAGGATCTGGTAAACAGGCAGAATTTCTTTACCATTAAATGGATACGTATATGTGTTTTAAAATATGAAAGCTATCCATGGCATGTAAAATTTTTTTCCTCAAATCCCCAGCCATCCAGTCTCCCTCTCTGGGACCAAAATGTTCCTTACCACTTTCTTATATATTATTCCAGAAGCAATACATACCTACCTAATTCTTCTACACAAACATAGCATAGCATAAAAATTGTCCCAGTAACTTTCTAATTGATCCTTGACAATATAAGTTGGATATCATACCAGAGCAGAACAAAGAGAGTTTCTCTTTTTTTAAGTTTATTTATCAATTTTTTCAGTAATCTCAAATGCACAACACCGAGACCAAGAGTCACATGTTAGGCTGACTGAACCAGCCAGGTGACCCCAAAGAGAGCAGCTTTATTCATTTCAAATGGATAGATAGAATTTAATTCTATAGACCTGTGATTCTCAACACGCTTATTCATTAGAATGGCCTGGGCAGATTCTGAAAGGTCCCCAGGAGTTCCAGTTATGTGTTCTTTGCAATAAACCACCTCAGAAGCTAAGAAGCGTAAAAACAATGACCATTTTATTATGCTCACAGATTGGAGGGCCAAGAATTCTGGCAGAGCACCATGGGGATAGCTTGTCTCTCCTCCACAGTGATTGGAGGGCACGGACGGACCTGGGGGGGGGGGTGGTCTGGATGGCTGGAGGATGGTAGGAATGGTGTGATTGGAGTCATGGATCTGGGGCTTTGATTCTGACATCAGCTGGAATCCTCACTGTTCACATCATTTCAGAAGGTGAAATACACAAATGCTTCCTGACTCACGCAACTAGTGCCTGGGTTGGGGCTGAATGAAGTGCTCTCTCGCTCTCTTTTCCCCCAAACTACTTACCTTTCCTGCAGCTAACTTGGGCCTCCTTACAATATGGTGGTCTCAGGATAGTCAGGCTTTGTACATAGCCATGGGCTCATCCCAGAACTAAGTTCTGAGAGGCCAATGCAGAAGCTACAGAGCTTCTTATAACTTAACCTTGGCAGTCTTAGACTATTTGATCTCCTCCTTCCCTCAGGCAAGTCCCTAAACAAGAGACTATGCCTATTTAAGAGAAAGGGAATTAGACTCTACCTCTCAATAGGAGAAGTGGCCGAGAACTTGAGATCACCCTAACATACCACATCTAGGTGACCTGAATGTGTAACCAGGCTTAAAACCCACAGTTACAGATGTATGAGACTTTATTAAGCAAGCCCTTACTGATGAGTGTGCAGACTGCTACGGCCAGGGAGCCAGCCCTTGAGATGTGTGGCAGCCATCATTTCACATATGGGCAAATATGTCTGGGGTAAATTGCTGGAAATTGGTGTGGCTTAAGGACACCTGGCTAGCTTAGTCAGTAGCATGTGACTCCTGATCTCAGGATCATGAGTTCAAGCCCCACAACTGGGTGTAGAAATTACTTAAAAAGAAAGAAAGAAAGAAAGGAAGGAAGGAAGGAAGGAAGGAAGGAAGGAAGGAAGAAAGAAAGAAAGAAAGAAAGAAAGAAAGAAAGAAAGAAAGAAAGAAAGAAAGAAAGAAAAGAAGAGGGAGAAAAAAAGAAATTGGTGCAGATTAAAGATCAGGCATTGGAAGTTTCTGGTTTGGGATGGGGGGGGTTCCATCTTTCCTTTTATTCTCAGAATATGGTGGTACTGAAGTCCAAGAAGTACTGGACTGGGCTGGGCGCTTGTGTGGGCTCTAGTGCTTGGGAGGAGGCAGAACGGAGTCCCTGGGAATGGGAAAGCATTGTATCAAAAGGACAGCAGTTCAAGAGCTCCAGTCACACCCAGGGCATATACACAGCAGGGTTTCCGCTCAGGTCTTGGGGAAGAACAGAGGGTGAAAACTGCTTTGAGACGACTGAGCAAAAGAAGAGCCAGCGCAGAAGGGTCTGGTGGGAGAAACAGGGAAGGTGAAGGTGTCCTTTCTCTTACGACTTAAGGGCAGAGGCGCGTGACCCCAGCCGGGCGCCAAAGTAGGGGGCAGCTACTTAGGCTGCTAGGCTGGCTTTGGCAGGCGGTGCAATACTGACTATAAGAAGGGACACAAACTGTTCCAATTTCCAGGCAGCTTGTTTCCCCGCCTCTAGTACTTCCTTGTGATTGACCTTCTTCTCGGTGTCATAATCCAGGACGACTTTAATGATGAGGGAGAAGTAAGAGGGCTCAAACCACTGAAGCCAGCTAGGTTGATGTGACCATGGATCAGCATGGAATCTCCAATCTCCCACTCAGGGCTGATTCCCCCACCTGCACTCGGGACCCCTAGGGGGTCCACACCCATAAGGAAGAACACCCTCATGGGAATGTCACCTTAAAAAGCGAGCAGACCTGTCCTACATCATTGGGCCCTGCCACTCAGGAGCCCAAACACCAGCCGACCAGCAGCATCTGGCGCCGTATTTTGGGGAAAGTTCGGTATCTCGCTGCAGTCAAAGCTTTGGGCTTCAGTTAATTCATCGGCCAGATTTCCTAACCCAGAAGCAGATGACTGCCACTTGAGGTCTGTGCTCCATGGGGCGCAGAAGCTGTTAGCTAGTGTTCTGATCATCATCATATGTAAATTCATTCTCTATGGTGCTGGCGTGGCCGCCCTCTCAAGAAGCCCACCCTGTGCCCCTGGGATCCGGTGCCCTGAGCTGCACCGTACTGCACTGAGCCCTACTCCCCGGAAGCGGTGTGCACAGTCGTGTACTGGAAGCTTTTGAGTAATAAAGTGACACAAGCAAGTCTGAACTTGAAAAAATCCAGTTGTCTGCACTGCCCAGGATGGAGCAGAGGGAAGCAGGAACTGCAGACAGAGAGACCAGACTGATTGTGGTCAGACTATCTAGAGGATAGATCATAAAGTAGCTAGAAAGGGACAAGTGAGTCAGAGCACCAAAATGCTCTGATTCTTGTTCCAAGAGCTGGGAGACAGAGGTTGACGGGCTGATCAGCTTGGTGGAGAGATGACAGGCACTGCAGTATTCACAACCAGCTTCCTAGAAGAAGTAGGACTTGAGATGGAGCATGCGGCACGCGGAGAGCTTGAATAGGCAGCAAGGAAAAGGGAAGACAATCTTCCCATCAGCATTTATTTATGAGAGGGAGAGAGGGAGCCCAGGCACATGGGGGGAGGGGAGCAGGGGAGGAGTAAGGGAAGGGAATGCGGGGAGGGGCAGAAGTAGAGTCCACCCTGAGGAAGGAGCCCAATGCAGGGCTCAATCATAGGAGCCGGGGGTCATAACCTGAGCTGAAGGCAGATCCTTAACTGAACGAACCACCCAGGTGCCCTAAAAGCTTCTTCTTGAGATAGATATTGCAGCTCAAGCACTTAGGGATTAGCCAGTGCCTGTGGCACAGCAAATATTCAAAACTATGATGTGTTATTCTCAATAACAGCAAGTAATGCCTATTAAAAGCTTAACAAATTGTGACGTGACTTTAGACGGCAACTGTCAATGTTCTCGTTATTTCTAAACAGAACTATGCGGAATGGGAAAAGCTTTGGGGAGGCCATAGACTCTTCAAACATTGGCCCAATCTGAAACAGACAGTAGTTTCCTCATTCTGTCTTAGAACCTTCATCAGCTTCCCTTCCTTCCAAGGAAGAATCAGTGGGGACTGACACTAGCTGGACAGAGAATCCCTAGAGTCCCATTCCTGCCCCACCATCACACTCTCAGCCTGGTACTCATCCCCTTGTCATCTTGTAAAACTTGTTCCCAGGAGCTGATTTTCTGTGGGGTGCATTAACAAAGAAAAGATCCCAGAGCAAGTATGGAAAGGGTCTCTCTGTAAGTGCTGGAATGATCTTATCTGAAGACGTGTTCCAATTCTGGGTGGCATGGGGTCATGAAAAGAAGTAGCATCTGGATAGTATCCTATGATACAGCTAACCCTAGTCATCCTTTCGGTCTCGGCTTAAAAAAATCCTTCCTCCAGGAAGTCTTGACAACCCTGAGACTGTTTGAGTGTCCCCATATGTGCTTTCTTACACTCCGCATCTCCCTCCCATAGCAGTTATGACATCATTGTTATTCTTGTGTATATGTCTCCCTTATATATATAGATGCTCTCTTGTTTGTATGTCTCTGTGGTGGAGAGACCCCAAAATGACCCCCAATGACTTCCACTTTCTGCTGCCCATGTGTTGGTATAATCTCCTCTCCTCAATTATAGTAGGACCTGTGACTTGATTCTAATCAATAGAATACAGCAAGGTGAATGGATGTCACCCCCAGGACTATGTTGGGTTACATAGTCCTCTGTTTCAGCCTGGAACATGAGACTCTGCTTTCTGACTTGATGAAGTAACCGGCCATGCTGAAGAAGCCTATATGGCAAGGGAACTACAAGAGGCCTCTAGTTGTCATGGGTAGTTTCTAGAAGTGGTACCCAGGAAAAGTCAAGAAAAGAGATGGGGGCTGGGGGTGCAGGGAGATGATGTTCTATAGCCCGATGGAATCCGGCTGACAGCCAGCCAAAATCAAGGCCCACAGGCTCACCGTGATAGGAAATCCAACTCTTCCAGCAAGCTCAATGAGCTTGGAAGCAGATTTTTCCCCAGTCAAGCTTCTAGATCAGAACACCACTCAGTGGACATCTTGAATACAACCTTTAAGACCCCAAGAAGAGGAGACAGCATGTAGACCCCTGCCCCACAGAAGGCATGATAGAAAAATGTATATTGTTTAAAGTCTCTAAATTTTTGGTAATTTGTTACAGCAATTGAAAATAAATACATCCCCCTGATAGACAGGAAGCTCTGTGTAGGCAGGAACCAATGCACAGTGTGGCCTGCATTGTACCTCCAGCACCCCCCATATGCTTAAAATCCTCCCTACAATACTTGCAGCCATTCCATAAGAAAGATTATTCTTACTCGAGTTTTATTAAGAATTAGATTAGGTAAGTGACGTATCCAAGATTCACACTGAAAGGACAGGACTTGAACTCGCATCTTCTCAGAGCAAACTGCAAGCTCATTCGCTAACTTCCAGCTGTAGGAACAGGGCAGGCTTTCCATCTTGGCAGAGCTGGTGGAAGCCTACACACATTATGGTCCCTAGCCCATGCTCATAGCAGACATCACTAATAAATCCCCGTATGCCTCCAGGCTGCATCCACTGCACACCCTCACAACTCAGAATTTTGGTAGCCACAAGCAATTGATCAGAGCTGGCCCAGGAGAGGAAACCTATTTATCATCTGGGCTCTGAGCTCCGAGTTCTATCTGTATCTTCATGCAACTGGATTCGGGATCTATTCCTAGGAATGTATAGGAAATAATATGAAAGAATTCAAAGTCTGGGCAAGATACAAGTGGTACCCAAGAAAGAAAAGTCAAGAAAAGAGACGGGGTTGGGGGTGCAGGGAGACATTGTTTCTAGAACCTTCCTTGCAGAGGAAAGCCTTACAACACTTCCAGGCAGGAAATCCCACTAATGGTGCATGCTACAGCTGGGTTTTCTCATGGCCGAATTCCCTGAGTTAGCTGATGGACTCTTCCTTGCACAGCAATCAGATTCAGCAATTAGAATCCTTTTTTAACTATCATCATGGCCATGCTGTCCCAGCCAATGACCTCACGAGGGGAGCGATTCATTGAACATGGGCCATGGCTGATATTTTTTTTGTTTTGACAATTATGATGTTATGTTTGCCTGAGGGGTTACAGTTTTGATATTTTAAACATTAATCTCCGGGAAGGAAAGCTAACTGTTCAAACAAGGAATACCTAGGTTGCCATGAATGTGATGGAGACTTGAAGTAAGAAAGGAGATTGAAAAGTGAAGCAAATAGCCAATGAAGTAGTTGTTTGGTTTTGACTTCATTTGCTAATAAATTGATGAAATCCACTTTGCTCTAGGCATTAAATAGACCAGGGTTACCAAATGTATTGTGCTGACAATACCACCTCTCACGCCATGGCAGGCATTACTAATTAATCACATCATTCTCTCCTCCCTGAGTCCCAGCTTGGTCTTGGAAACCTTCCCAACATGGAGCTCCAAGCAGCCAGTAACAATCTATCATTTTGGATCTCCAGGCAAAACTATTTGCCATCCAAAATTACACACACAGCCCCAACTCACAAGTTATCAAACAAAAAACAGTAGAGTGAAGCTTTAGGGTTAAGAGCACAGAAACTAGACTGAGAGTGCCTGGATTTGAAGCCCACCTCTGCTATTCATTAGCCATCCTGTGCCTCAGTTTTGTCACCCATAAAATGGGAATCATAAAGCATCTACCTTGTTAAGCTACAATGATGATTACACGAGCTCAACTATGTTGCAGATCCTGCAAGAGTACCTGGCAAGCATAAACACTGGCTGTTCTTATATTTGATTCCTTTTGTTCTATGTACAAAATTCAGCTCTCCTACTGACGTTAGGCTGTTCAAAGGTAGGCACCATGCTTTTTCCTTCTCTGCATCCCCTTACTACACAATGGGAGCTGAGTCAGTACTCGTTTTTAAAAAAAAAAAAAAACTGTTGAATTACATTCTTCCAGCCAGGCTGGCAGACTCACTATCCCTCCTCCCAGTGCCTGGCACATTTCTGCCTCCTGTCTCTCCCATGGCTTCCCACCCTCTGCTCCCCCTACCAGCCTCCATCTCTTTAAGTCCCCAATTCATCTTCTTCATCCTTCTATGCTCCCCACCAAACCTACCCAGCCAATACTCACCTGATTTCTACCCACCCTTTGGAGCCTACCCAGCTGGAGTAGTTACTTCTCTGTCCACTAAACAGTCCCAGCTCTCTGCCTTCTGTGTACATTGTAGAATTTTACTTCCTTTCCTACCCCGGTGGTTGGGTGCAACCCTATTAAAAGTCTGGCCCATGAGCAGAGAATCTGACTGCTGGTATGAGACCCTCCCAATTTCAGATCTGTTTCCTCTGCCATAGCAACCAGCAATGCTCTAACCTGCGTCTGCTCCAACTGTCTGGTTTGGAGTGAAATTAGGGGGAGAAAGCCACTAGCTGACCCATGATGGACCAATAGCAGGAATGAGAAATAAATCTTCACTTTTTTAGCCACAGAAACTTGTTGTTGCTATTTCTGCCCCGTCATCTGATTTATACTGACAGATACATTACCTTAAGGTCAGCATCCCCCTGCGAGCCTGCTCTGGCCACCCTGACCCACAATAATTTCTTCAAAAGGGCAGGGGGAAAAAAAGCCCCTTACTCATTTTTATCCCCACATCTAACATAGTGCCTTGCACACAATCAGTGCCCATTAAATGACTTTTGAGTAAAGGAGCAGTCATTAATCTTGGAACCTCTAGTTTCTCAATCTGTGAAACAGGATCATAAATGTCTTGTCTCTCTTACTTTGCAGGGCTATTGTAGGACTAGAATGGAATTATCTCTAAGAAGATGCATTGGGGGTGGTGCCTGGGTGGCTCAGTTTGTTAAGCAACTGCCTTCGGCTCAGGTCATGATCCCGGAGACTTGGGATGGAGCCTCACATCGGGTGCCCTGCTCGGCGGGAAGCCTGCTTCTCCCTCTCTCACTCCCCCTGCTTGTGTTACCTCTCTGGCTGTGTTTATCTCTGTCAAATAAAGAAAATCTTTAAAAAAAAGAAGAAGAAGAAGAAGAAGAAGAAGAAGAAGAAGAAGAAGAAGAAGAAGAAGAAGAAGAAGAAGAAGAAGAAAATGCATTGGGGATTATAAAATGATGAACACATCTCAAGCATTATTATTAGATAATAAACTGAGAAAAATTCTCGGAATTCATTCATTGATCTTAGACCCAGTACCATTGCAGTTTGATAATTAACTACCCCACACACACACACACACACACAAACACACACAACAAACACACAATTCTTAAGTTTTGTTGCTGTTCTTAAACTCAGGAACAATGACAGTGGTCAACATTTACTGAATGTCAGCATATGCCAGGCACCGCTTGAGAAGCTTTCATCACCTGGTCACTGTAATCCCCAAAGGGTCAGAGGATTGGGGTACCATAGGCCCATATTACAGTTAACCTCCAATGAGTTAAGTAGCTGGCCCAAGGTCAAATGGCAAGAAAGTTGCTGAGGCAGGAGCTTGGTAAGAACCCCAAGGATTTGGAGTCCTTGGAACGGACGCCATGAGCCACAGCACTCCTCTGCCTCCCAAGGGCAGGGAGGAGCACCGTATGCTCAGGAGTCCTCAGTGTGGCCCCCGAATGGACAGCTGAGACTCCATGTATGCAGATGGCCAGACACTGGACTCATTTTCCCCAAGTCACAGGGGCCGAGCTGATATTGGGTGTCTGAAGATACACACTCCCACACAGTTTAGTCTACTCCCAGTTTAGGAAACCCAGTACATAGCAACACACACACACACACACACACACACACACACACACACACAC
>PITA01016990.1:0-44728 GCA_004023965.1 Spilogale gracilis | reverse complement strand
AATGGAATACTATGCCTCCATCAGAAAGGATGAATATCCAACTTTTGTAGCAACATGGACTGGACTGGAAGAGATTATGCTGAGTGAAATAAGCCAAGAAGAGAAAGTCAAGTATCACATGGTTTCACTTACTTGCGGTGCATAAGGGGTAACCTGGAGGACAGTGGGAGAAGGAAAGTAAATGGGAACTAGGGTAATCCAGGGAGGGAAATGAAACAACAGAGACTTTGGACACAGAAACAAACTGAGGGACTTGGAGGGAGGGGGGTAGAGGGATGGGAGAGCCTGGTGGTGGGTACTGGGGACACCTAAAGTGTGGAGCACTGGGTGTGGGGAATGGGGAATGAATCTTGGAACACTGGGGGAAAAAAATTTAAGTAACAATAAAAAAAAAAAAGAAAACGTAAATTATCAAAATGCTATCAAAAGGAAAGCTAATGAAACATTATTAATATCAGACAAAAAAGTCTTTTAAACCAAATGAAGAAGGTCACTACCAAGAAGTTGAACTCACCCAATAACACAGCTTTCAATTACAGAAAGCAAAACCACCAGAATCACAAAGAGAAATTGACAAGCCCACTGTGAGTGGGAGATTTTAACGATCTATCAGACACAGCTACATCAAGCAGACAAAAAACAGAGGTAATAGAGATCTTATCACGAAGGACCTCTAAGGAGGCCACATTAAGGTTTGGGTTTTATGCTGAGAACAATAGGAAGCCATTAAAGGGTTTTAAGCAGGGGAATGATTAGATCAGATGTGCGTTTTTAGAAGGATCACTCTGGCTATAAAATGAAGAGTGGACTTGAGGGTGGTCAGACCACATAAAGGCAGGAAGACCTTTTGAAAACTCTCTCTACCATCTAGCCAAGAGATAATAATGGCTTGAACTACATAGTGCTATTGGTGAAGAACAAGAGGAGGCATTTCTAGAAGCATTCAGATAGTAGAGTTGATTGGGTGGCAGGAGAGAGATGAAAGATGGCATCCATACACCTGCCCTAGAAAACCTGATGCATGGAACTGAAAAAGAAGAGGAGGGGTTTTTTTGTGGGGGGGTGAGAGAGGGGAGAGGGGGGAGAAGATATTATTTCCTTGTTTCTGATTATACCACTTAACATTCAGCCCATCAATTTAGACATTCAAACTGGTTCATTAAAAAGTTAAATCATATTTGGGGAGCCTGAGTGTCTCCATCAGTTGGGTACCCAACTCATGGTCTCAGCTCGGGCCTTGATCTTGGGGTCATGAATTCAAGCCCTACTTTGGACTCCATGCTGGGTACGGAGCCTACTTAAAAAAAAAAAAAAAAAGTTAAACTATATTCACTCTGCGAAGAGTATGCAAATCAATTTTAAACAACGACTATCAGAAAGTATTCTACTTTTAACTGTTGGTGCTTAGGGAATGTTTCAATAATCTGGGGGGAAAATGACACTTTAACCATATCAGAAAAATGTGTGTATGTTCTAAATAATCATTTAGATATTGACAATAGTCCTTTAAGATTATTTATATTTTTAGGGAAGATTTCCTCACTTTTCTCTGCATAATGGTTTTCCAACACACCTATATGCCTAACTACTGAAGTGGTAAAGCAGTCGGGGCTTTCGTTAGTGCACAGCTGGTAATAAAAACAAGTAAATCTGATGCATTGACCCGTGAATTCTTACAGGGAGTTACAGGTTTTATGGCACATAACTCCTTTCCTTTCCCTGGTGGTCATTAATTACCTTAAACTAATGTTTCCGTTTACCATGTGTGTCTATTCTTCAGAGAACAATGATTTTGCATTGACTGAAGCTGGAAGGGGTGTACTGTTATAAAACCAAACGGAAGTCACTTATAAATGCTGAGAATTAAAGAACTATTATTGCAAAGGCAATTTAGTAGCTTCAAGCATGAAAAAGGTTTAAAAGACTTACAGATTTCCAAGTATGAATTTTAAGGTTTTGTATTTACTTTACAGCCATTCTAAAAGGCAAAAAAGATTTAAAGTTCCAAACCTGTTGTGCAATTTCAGGCTAACATTGTAACACACAGAGTTAAGTCTGAGCCTGTAATCCACCACGGGGCTGCTCCAACAGCCAAGAAACCCTTTGGAACCCTGCAGGGAATCTGCCCGGGCGTCTCTACACTGAAAGTTTCCTGGTTGTGACACAGCCATAATGAGCTGTGTGACTCTAGTATTACCTGTTAAATGATGGCAAGGACGTGTTTTGAAAAGACAAAATCTTTTTCTGTGTCTGGTTTTTAAAGTGAACACTTTATTTATTTGAGGGCAAACATTGCATTAAATGTCACGCAGAGTCCGCTGTTTATTACAAGCCATTATCGGATAATTTCACTTCAGACCATATTACTTCTTCAGCTGCAGCCCTCTGCATTCAGGGGCAGCAGAGCAAGCAAGACCGTGAAGTGGACTCTTCTCCTTTGAGGGCAGTTGGTATAGCACTCAAGCTACATGAGTTGGTTGCCATCAGCTATAAAGACACTTCTTCCTTCATGGAGAAATGCTAAAATCCCCTAGGTCCTGCAATCACGATGCTGGAGGAGTCCTCTTCCTATCATGGAAGCTGAAAGAACTGATGCACCATGTTTTTCTGATGTTTTGTGAAATTACACCTACTAGTTAGTTTTGAACAGCATGGAAAAAATTAGGACATGGCAATAAAATTATAGTTTGTATTTCCAGTTAAGCCAGATATGTTAAAGATGTTTTTTTTGTCTTGATTTCATCTTGGTGGTTAAGTTTTTTCTTCAAATCTTTGTACTTCCTGGAAACATATATGGAAGGAAGGAAAGAAGGAGAGAAAGAAAGAAGGAAGGAAGGAAAGAAGGAAGGAAGGAAGGAAGGGAGGGAGGGAGGGAACTAATGTGCCAGTAGATGTGAATAATACTCAAAAATCACACACACTGCACAGAAAGAAAGATTCATCAGGATTTGAAGATAGAGTCAGCACCTAATAGGAAAAAAAGTAATTCTGTCATTTGCACACAGCAATGTTAATCATTATAATAGCATAACAGCAAGGAACCTGGAAAGGTCTTTAGTGTTTTCTCTCATTTTTTTTTAGCAAAATACCCACAGTGTCCCCACAAGATAACTACCTTATTTTATGATTTGTGGGAAAACGAAGATTCTTCAAATTGTCTGTTTTGCTATTTTATACAAAGTCATTCTCTGCAGCTAAACTAAACTTCTTTTGTGCCTTAACTTCTCTGCCAGTGATTCCTGTAGGTAGGAATTCCTGTGGGGAACCTGAGAGCCACAGCTTCCCTGGGGCGGCAGGTTCCCTAAGGCTGATATAACAGGAGAGGCAGAAATTCCTCATATAGGTAAAAACAGGGCTAGGGAGTAACCACTTACCCCAAGGTAAGCCATCAAACTAAGTACTGCATAAATATTAAAAAAACAACAACAACAACAAAAAAACACTGGGGAGCAATCTGAATAAAACCTGGAGGGAAATGCACCAGAAGGTATAGACCTGAAGTCAATTACGGGTAAGAAACACAGAGGTCCTGGGTTGTAAGTTTCCATAATAGAGATGGGTCTCTTGATGAGACCATGGCTTGCAAAGGCAAGGAACTATATTATTTCTAATGAAATAGCCAAATACTCTAGAGGCACTTACATCCCAAGGCTTTGTGGAATCATCACTTCATTACTCATTCATTCATTCATTCAACTAATTATCATCATCATCATCATCACTGATGTCAGACATTCTTCACCTTTCTCTGTTAACCAGATTAATGCCCCACATTTGACCCATGGATTCCAATGGTTCTCAGTGCTACTCGTGTATCATAATCACCCATGAAATGCAGTTCTTCATCTGTGTGCCCCAGCCCCTAGCCACTAAATTAGAATCTCCCAGGGTAGGATGTAGTCATGTAATGAATCCTAATGGGCTATGCTGGGGGCATCACGGCTATCCACATTAGGCTCCGTCTTTCTGGAGCTTTCTGAGGAGGACCCCACTGTTCAGGCGTAAGGTGAAAAAAAAACCAAAAACCATCTGCAGGGCTCCAGCAAAATGTCTTGCTTTGCTCACTGCTTGGCTGGAGGTAACAAGCTTTACGACATCTGGTTGTTTGGTGAAGGTATAGAGGTGATGAGTCAAAAGCACTGAGGACGGGCGTGGGTGGCGATAGATTTATCCACGAGATTGCCATAAATGGTTTTAATTCATGTACTGCCAAAGAAAGGAACTATGGCTTGTCTTCCATAATTTGCATAGATGATTTCATGAGTTTTTGGCAAGTCTAATACAATTCCAACAGTTGGAGGGAGGAGTGGGAAAGGACTGGGAATAAGAGCACAGACTCTAGGGTCATGCCACTGCAGGTTTACCTACTCGTTGTAGGAGTCTGGGTATCTTCCTTATTTAGGCACTCTGTGCCTCAGTTTCCCCATCTGAAGCCTTAGCATAATTGCTCCTACCTCACGGGGTCATTTCAAAGACTCAGTAAGTTGGTACTTGGTACCTGTGCAGCTTGGGAACATAGCCAGCATGAAGTGTTACGTGTACAGTATCAATGGGGGTGACTCAGGGGCGATGTTCAGGCTACTCCCCGCCACCCCCCGAGACCTGCTAAGATGTCAGCTCTTTGCACCGAGTCCACAGAGCATGCCTTGACTTATTTGATTTTTTCTTTAGTGAATTTGATGTGCTGTGGCCCAGGCAGGGCTGCCCCTTGGCTTATATTGAGCCCTAAGAACAGGAACCAGTCCCGGAGAAAATCTGAGTCCACCCTTTGTTGGAAAATTCTGATAGAGAAAAGAAACTTTACCATCCTGAGAGCCCTATTATTACTGTCTTGGGAAACGCCAGAGTCTGACAATATAATATGTTAAATCAACTCAAGTTCAGTCTAACTCCAGTGGGCTCCTTCCCTGAGAACCCCCAGTCCTCTGCCTGTGCTTCTATTTATTATAGAACCCTTAACACTTTGGTAAACTCCTTGAAGTTCTCCCCAACATGCCTTGTTCTTTTCAGCCCCTGGGCCTTAGCAGAGGCCTTTGCCACCCCCACAGCTTGTGGTTTTGTTTTGTTTTTAAGATTTTATTTATTTATTTGAGAGAGAGAGAACGAGAGAGCTTGTACAAGCAGGGGGGAGGGACAGAGGGAGAAGCAGGCTTCCCCGCTGAGCAAGGAGCTCAATTCCAGGACCCCGGGATCACAACCTGAGCCTAAGGCAGGTGCTTAACCGACTGAGCCACCCAGGTGCCTTACACCCTATGTTTTTTGATGAGGACTTGAAATGGCGTTTTTATTTGTCAGCCTTTCTCTCAAGGCTGGAATCGGTGCGAGGCCCGGGTCTGAGTGTGCTTGGCTGACCATTACATCCTGGGCCCTGAGCGCCGTGAGTAACACGGAGCAGGCCCTCCGCAAACACGCAAGGAGTGAGCAGTGAGATCTCACTATTGTTGCATTAGGACCCTGCCACTTGTAGCTGTGCAACCTGGGACAGGCTACTTGACATCTCTGATCCTCAGCACAAACATCACTTTCTCAGAGCTTCTTGCAGGGACTAAAGGATGGAGTGCGAGGAAAGCAGCTGGCACAGCGCCCAGAACAAAGTTAATGTTAATAGTTAATACGTGTTTAAAAAAGCAGCACACCCAAGTGCACCCGAGCCTTTCATTTTCTTAATTTTGTCTCTTTCCTTATTCAATAAAAACGGATGTTACAACCATAATTGTCACTATCAAAACCCCAGAAAACAGGGGAGGCAGGATGAAAGGTCAGAGGCGGCCATTCTGCAATTCTGTCAGGTAGACATTTCTTTTTAAAGATTTTTTATTTATTTATTTGATAGAGAGATCACAAGTAGGCAGAGAGAGCAGGGGAAACAGGCTCCACGCTGAGCAGAGAGCCCGATGCGAGGCTTGATCCCAGGACCCTGAGATCATGACCTGAGCTGAAGGCAGAAGCTTAACCCTCTGAGCCACCCAGGTGCCCCAGGTAGACATTTATTAACACTGATTCATTAATATTCATTAGACAACTTGTACAGACCAGGTAGAGCATAAAGAGAAAACGGCCCACTGAGAGCTCAGCCTACTTCCATGCCTGTCCTCCGCACAGAAATTAATCCAACACAAAAATCAATGTCTGCAGAGCTGAAGCAAAAGACAGGAAGTCCAGCTACACGTGCCCCTGTCCTTGCCCACCAGGAACCTGGGCTCAGGGACAAAAGAGTCTTCAGTCCCGTGTCAGATGTCATTTGAAAAATCTGTATTTGGCTTTTAAAAAAAATAATGTGTAATTATTTTTCAAACTCATCTATTCTGTTTTCTCCAGTTTTATTGAGATATAATTGACACACATCACTGTATAATTTTAAGGTGTTCAGCATAATGGTTTGGTCTACGTATATCACGAATCAGGTTTGCTTTTGACGACAGTGATACCTAATACTTACCGGGTGTTTCCCACCTGCCTGACAATTGGCACACGTTATCTCTCGTAAAGGTCAGAACGTAGTTATTTCTGTTTTGGAGATAAGGAAACTCAAGTCCGCCGTTGGAACTGCAGAGGTTTAGAAATGTCCCAGGATCAATGCGTGAGTAGGAGCCAGGCCGTCTGAGCCCACAGCCCGCACGCCATGCCACACAGCTGCAGCCTGAGACTCCATCCTTCTTTCCCACTGGCCTGGCAGGTCTGGCCCCGTGACTTCCCATCTCATCCTGGTATCCCGAGGCGCAGCTCTTCTAAGCCCTAAGTGAAGCAGCATCTCTCTCAGTCTGATGAATCGGGGTGATATTTACTGCTGTTCACATAACATGTGAATTGCAGGGAGCCCGGCCCTTGCCCTTCCCGCAGTGAAGAGAATGCTATGATTTCATGGCAGGGTTACAATGGGGTAACTCCTGTCTCTTCTCCTTTTGGCACACAGACCCCGGCAAGCTCCCCCATGGAGGGGAGACAGCCACTGAGGCAGATGGGAGAGTCCAATAACGGACAGCTTGAGCTCTGGGGGAGAGCGTGAGCCCGAATAAGGCAGGCTATTAGGGACCTAGAGTCACTGCCCTGGGCTGGCAGGTGTGGATTATATTTGGCAGCAAGCTGGCACTTCATTCTACGTGTGCTCGGGGTCTTCCCCACTCAAAGGCCCAGCCTCTCCTGATCTCCCTCCTTAAGAAGAAAGGTACTCTGGATTTCACATTGCAGATGAAGGATACCCTATTTTGCAGAAAATTCCAAGAAGCTTAATTAAGAGCTCTCAAAACATCATAACGACCACATTTTCTTCTATCTCGTCCAAAACACGCTTAAATGATACTTTTATCTGTCATGTCAAAATTATAAATTGGAAGGCTTCTACACATTTGGAGGCTGTTCTCAAAAACAAGAATAAGAAGGCCCATTCTCTAAGTGTCGACCATTTACACTCTCCCCTTTCCCAGGCCCTCCCTGATGGGAAGACGAAGATTGGCCATTTAATGCTTTAAGAACACTCTCCAAGCCACATTATATACTGATTCTGCATGTGGAATGTTTATTTGCTAAGAAAAACCTCATTTCATTCCAATCATATGTTGCCTCGGTTCTGTTTCCTAGAACGAGCAGGAGGAAACTGAATAAAATATCACTGCGTTTCCCATTTTCATTTTTTTTGCAAGAGGTTAGCGGTGACGGCAACCTGCTTTTCAAAGCAATTGCATCTGTAGCTATTGGCCGGCTTCTGAGGCTGTCGGTCCCCAGCTGGCCTCGAGGTAGTCGTTGAAGCAGTGAGCTGTGGCCAAGACCTTTTCCTGATTTAGCTGTTATTCCAGAGAGGACACCCACACAAGGAAGGATCACGGCAAAGGCCCCGGCAACAGATTTTTTTTTTCTCCTCTTCAGAATTGCACAACAGCAAAGTGGGCTGTAGGCTAGGTTGATGTTGCTGTTGCTAAATCCAAGAGATAATGGAAGAGCGCCCCGCCCCCTCTCCTACACACACACCCACCTCCCTCCAACACCCCGCTATTTCTGCCTGAGATTTTTTGCTTTCACTTTGGAGGAATATTTTCTTCCATCAGGTGCATAAATACAATTACGAAACACTGCTTGTTTCCCTAGTCTCACAGCGAGGAAACGCGGTTGTTTTGTTTCCTCTGCAGGTATATTAACATTTGTTGCTGAATTTACTGTTCTCTAAATTGTTTAATGGCAGCGTTTCTTGGATTCTTCATAAAAACAAACCTCATTTAGCCGGAAGACAGGCCCTAATTGAAATAAATCTTAACTTGCCTAAAGTGATTAAAGATAAGTGAGTCTATAGTTTGACTTACCCTATTTGAAATTCTTCTCTGTCCACAAAGTACATATAAATCTTTACAGAATGACCTATTAACTGCCTGCTGCTGGGACCCAGGTTTGCGCTTTGTTTCGGCTATAAAATAAGTTCACTCCACTTTTGGTAAAAACTGATGTAACTGCTTTGGTAATTAAAATCTACAGGGTCCTGAAGAGATGATATATTTAAACCTCTAAAACATAATGTGGAAGCTATAAAATTACAAAAGGAGAAGGGATCCGGGCCCCCTTATGACTGCTCATCAATTTATACATTAATAACACGGTATTTATGTCACCCTTAAAAAAAGGATTTCCGAAAGTTTTCTTAGAGCTTTAAATCCAAGTCCTGAAGCTCTCCTTGTCCTGCAGATCCACTCCCCTCGGGCAGGTCACCCCTAGAGAGGGCAACACTTCAGAGGGTATCATTCAAATGCCTACAAAAAATCCATGATTCTGCCAATCAAGAAGCCCATACTCCAAAGAAACCAACCTTACCCTCAACGTAGATTTTTTTACATCAGCTGAAGTGGCCATACCTAGGTGAAATCAAATAAATGATTTTCTCCTTGTGAGGTTCCAGTGTTCCCATGGGCTAGGACCCTTTTGTTTAGGTTACTCTTTGAGCCAAAAAGCTCTTATAACAAAAGTACCCCAATAACAAAAGTACAACAGAAGTACCTTGTCAGGCAAAATACTTAGCTTTTCTAATCCTCTTTTTAATCATTTATGAAACAAGCATAATCGTAATTTATTTTATGAATCATATGATCATTATTAAGTATTAAAAGTGATGGTGCCTGTAAAAAGAGCACTGAGCATTGTCCAGGTATCAGTAAGCACTTAAGAAATATGTGGTGTTCAAACCAGAAGAAATATGTGGTGTTCAAACCAGAACAAAAAAAGAGAACTAGAGGCCAAGACCTCTGATGAACATAGAGATGCAAAAATCATGAACAATCTACTAGCAAATCAAATCCAACAATACATTAAAAAAATCATTCACCATGATTGAGTGGCATTTATTCCGGATATGAAGTCCAAAAGTGGTTCAATATTCACAAATCAATCAACTGATACATCACATTAACAAGAGAAAGGTTAAGAACCACATGAGCATTTCACAGATGCAGAAAAAGCATTTGATGAAGTACAACATCCATTCATGATAAAAACGCTCAACAAAGTAGGTTTAGAGGGAACATACCTCAACATAATAAATGCCATATATGAAAAACCCACAAACCAACATTATACTTAATGGTGAAAAAACGAGAGCTTTTCCTCTAAGACCAGGAACAAGACGAGGATGTCTAACCTCACTACTTTTATTCAACATACTACTGGAAGTCCTAGACATAGTAATCAGACAAGAAAAGGGAATAGGAGGCATCCAAAGTGGTCAGGAAGAAGTAAAACTTTCATTGTTTGCAAACGATATAACACTATCTACAGAAAGCCCTAAAGACTTCAGCCATACCACTAGAGATGATAAATGAACTTGGTAAAGCCACAGTATATAAAATGAACATACAGAAATCTGTTGCATTTCTATACACCAACAATGAAGTAGCAGGAAGAGAAATTAAGAAAACAATTTTATTCACAGTTGCATCAAAAATAATGAAATACCTACAAATAAATCATGGGTATAAAAAACTTGTACTCCAAAAACTATAAAACATGGAAAGAAATTGAAGATGAGACAAACATGTAAAGATAGTCTCCAATCATAAATTGGGAGAACCAATATTGTTAAAATGCCCATACTACTCAAAGCAATCTACAGACTTATTGCAATCCCTATCATAATACCAACAGAGGTAGAACAAATAATTCTAAAATTTCTAAGGAACCACAAAAGAACCCAAATAGCCAAAGAAATCTTGAATTCAAGAAGAACAAAGCTAGAGGTTTCAAAATCCCTGATTTCAAGATATACCACAAAGCTATAGTAATCAAAACAGTATGTTACTGGCACAAAAGCAGACATACAGATCAATGGAACAGAGTATAAAACCCAGAAATGAATTCACAATTATGTAGTTAATCTTCAACAAAAGAGGCAGGAATATGCAATGGGAAAAAGTCTCTTCAACAAATGGTGCTTCTTACCGAACCACTTCCTTACACCATACACAATAATAAACTCAAAATGGATTAAGGATCTAAATGTGAGACCTGAAACCATAAAAATCCTAGAAGAAAATACAGGCAATAATGTATCTGACTTCAGCTATAACAACATTTTTCTAGCTATGTCTCCCTTGGCAAGGGAAACAAAAGCAAAATTAAATAAAAAGCTTCTGCAAAGCAAAGAAGACCATCAACAAAACCAAATGCAACCTACTGAATGGGAGAAGATATTCACAAATGATATATCCCATAAGAGGTTAATATCCAAAATAGATTTCAAAATTTTATACAAGTAAACACCAAAACAAACAAACAAACCCCAAGTAATCCAATTAAAAAATTGGCAAAAGGAACTGAATAGACATTTTTCCAAAGAAGACATACAGATGGCCAACAAGCACATGGAAAGATGCTTAACTCACTAATCATCAGGGAAATGCAAATCAAAACCATAATGAGATATCACCCCATACCTATTAGGATGGCTAAAATCAAAGACACAAGAAATAACAAGTGTTGGTGAAGGTATAGAGAAAAAGGAACACCCATGCACTGTTGGTGGGAATGTAAATTGGTTCACTCACTGTGGAGAACAGTATGGATGTTCTTCAAAAAATTAAAGATAGAACTACCAAAAGATCCAATAATTCCACTCCTGGGTATTTACCCAAAGAAAATGAAAACACTAAATCAAAAAGACATAGGTGCCCCTATGTTTCCTGCAGCATTACTTATACTAGCCAAGATGCGGAAGAGCCTGAATGTCCACTGATAAATGAATGAATAAAGAAGATGTGATCATATCATATATAAATATATATGTTATGCACAACAAGTCAGAGAAAGAAAAATATCATATGATTTAATTCATTTATGGAATTTAAGAAACAAAACAAAGAAAAGAGACAAATGAAAAACAGACTCCTAGGGGCACCTGGGTGGCTCAGTCAGTTGAACGACTAACTCTTGATTTCGGCT
This sequence comes from Spilogale gracilis, assembly GCA_004023965.1. Taxonomy (NCBI): domain Eukaryota; kingdom Metazoa; phylum Chordata; class Mammalia; order Carnivora; family Mephitidae; genus Spilogale; species Spilogale gracilis. Next base: position 33,316 of record PITA01016990.1, on the reverse strand, counting down.
CAGGTCCTAATCTGAGGGTCATAAGTTCAGGCCCCATGTTAGGCTCCATGCTGGGTGTGAAGCCTGCTTAAAAAAAAAAAAAAGAAATAAAGAAAAGAAGGACTCCTAAATACAGAGAACAAACTGGTGGTTCTCAGAGGGGAGGTGGGTGGGGGATGGGTGAAATAGATCAAGGGAGTTAAGAGCCCACTCATCTTGATAAGCACTGAGAAATGTAGAGAACTGTTGAATCATTATATTATACACTTGGAAGTAGTATAACACTCTATGTTAATTATACTTGATTAAAAAAGAAATATGAGATATTATAAGGAAAGTAGGCAAGTAGTATTAGTTCCATTTTACAGATGAGGAAACTGAGGCTCAGAGAAGTTAAGTGATGATGTGTTGAAGTTAGAAAATAAACAGTGAGGCCAGGATCCTTACTGTGATTAGTCAGTAGGCACTTCTAAGTGATGCGGGCTTGACTTCCTGGGTGTAATCGGTTAGCCTGCAAATCCCGGAACAGCAGATTAGCCCAATCACACATTGGAAGCTGCTGGGATGCCTGCCTGGCTCTCCCCACCTCCCCACTCCTCCCACCTCTTCCCCTAGAAGAAACAGCCCTACTCCCCTGGGTAACACAGACTGGCAGGGCAGTAGTGCCTCAGCCCTGCCCTGCCAATTTCTCACCTTGGCTTTGAATTATATGAGGTGCCCCTGAAAGGGTTGAGCTCCACCTTAATTAGAGTGTGTATCCTGGCTCTCACCCTCGTTCCCCTCTGTCTGTTCCCTTCCCCTTTCCTTCCTTTCACTATCCCCTCCATCTCTTTCTCCTCCTTCCCTCCATCCTACCTCTCCTCCTTTTCCCCTCTTCTCCCCTCCCCTTCTTTCTCCTCTCCCCTCTATTTCCATATAATCGCTACCATGCTCCCTCCAAAAATGTCCAAGAGCCTTGAAAGCAGATAGACCTGGGTTGGGAACCCGCCTCTCATAATAGTTGTGCAACTTTGGGCAAGTTAACTCATCCCTTTGTGACTAAATTTCTTCCTTCTAGAATAGGCCAAATGATGATAATAAGTACTGGTAATAATGGAAAAGATAATTATACCAATAGGCCCACTGTAAGTGTCAATATATGTCATTTCCCTCCTTGCGCAGTCCTCACCATCGGCCCCCCTCCCTTCACGCCCCACATTCAGTCTCACGGTTGTGTATGTCTCCCCGTGTAATCCTGCCCCCCCAGGAGAGAGCACACTCCTACACCAGCAGCTGCGATCTGCTGGTTTATACGACAGCAGTGTTTCTCACAACACTTTGAGAGCAAAATCCCGGGGCGTTGACAAGCTAAGGATAGATCTTGTAATCTGACGAATGAGTGAAACAAGATCTGGGAAGGGACAGCCCGCCTCACCTCCCCTGATAACCACACCAGCTTCAACCCACCGCCATTTTGGATGTTGACCGCATTTACTGGCTCTGCGGGCCTGGACAGTCATTCAATCCTGTTGAACCAGTTACTCCTCCATAAAGTCTACCGGCCTCAGAGGGTCATGGTGAAGATCAGTGGGGAATAAGTTACATGTGGGAAAATACGCTAAAGACTGCAATTCACTATATAAATGTAAACTATTGTTTTTTGAAATGTTACATGAATATCGAGGAAGCCTAATCATCTGCTTTGTTCTGTCGGTGAATATGAGACAGACCACACTTGGGACTTCGAAAATCCAGAAAATCACATTTGCAATAGTACTTGAGAAGCTTAAAAATTTTTTATATATTGACATATTTTTGCATTGTGCATATATTAAGTATATTATTACATGTTTATGTTTATTATGTTGAGTCACTGTTACAACCCAGATGGTAGAATTTTTTAAAGCAACGAAACACAGTTTTATGTTAGTTAGCATATGTGTAGCTTCTGATGTGATCTAAACATTGCATTTACCTTGAGCTTTATTGCTCTTCTATTTATTCACCCTGCCCCAATCATTAGAAATTATTTTCTGAGGCATAAATGGTAACTATAGGAACCCCAAGTGACCCATCTTTGCTTTGCTCTAAACTAGATTATACAGCGGAAAAGCAAAAGGTACTGAATATCAATGCTCTCGGTTTCAAATTTTATCTCTCTCTGGCCACTGGACCTATCAGTTATAAATTATATTTCATTACCTTCTAGAAAAAACAAATTAAGTGACGGGCAATCCACAGTCCACATGCAAAACAGCTCTCTGAGAAGTAAAACTCTGGCTGGACAAATTCCCCCCTCCGTGGTAATCTAATCACGAAGGATGAGAAGCCTCTGCTGGTGGTGGCTCCTACCCCCCACCCCCCACTTTCCCACAAGACCAAAGTCAACGAGGAGTGGTTGGCATGGCCCAAGGACTTAGAGCACTGGCTTATTTGGGTAACTTGCTGCATTTCTGCTCGTGCTCCTCTCGAATGGATGGGACGTCATTTTGTCATTTCATAGCCACTTTCAGTCTTTAAAGAGCTTGGTTTCTTTTGTTAGTTGTCCTCGCTAACGTTCAAATGTCAGTTCATCCTTTTGGTTTTGCTTCTCCTTCCTCATTTTTATAATCCCCTCTTTAGACCTTCTTCCTCTGATTCTCCATCTTACTTCTCCTCCATGTGGGGCAGATGGGGTTTCTATCATCTTGGGAGGGTCAAGAACGATGTTTCCTGATGCGTCCAGCACATGAACTGTGATCTGGGCTTCTGTGACTCTGGGGACGATTATCACTGGGATCCAGACCCCAACAGGAAATAACACTGAGTCATCTCTCAATCCTGCTGATTCCTTCAAGGGAAGAGTTTCCATTTGGTCCTTATATGTCTGTCACTCGCTAATGTCCCTTTTGAAAAGACAGAGAGCAGGCCTTAGCTGAGAGCCTTTGGTGTATAATCGTATCTAGCTACAGTTTTATAGGATTACTTCGGTTTTTATTACATAAATACTTGTTTTTATTTTTACCTCCTATTTATGGCAAGTGAGCCTGGTTTTCTTTTTATAGTCCTAATATAAAGTTTCTTCTTTAAAAAGTCATATGTAAGTTGAAGGTACACATCAGTTTAAAGAAAAACGTTACGTGAAGTAAGTATAAGGAAATGGCAAAAATGTTGACAATGTCGGTATGAGAATGACCGAAGTTTGGGGAATGCCAGTCTAGAAAACTCCATCAGCTTTTGTTAGTTTCTTACTGCTTAATATTTTTTTAAGATTCTATTTATTTATTTGACTGAGAGAGACAGAGAGAAAGCACAAGCAGGGGGAGCACAGAGGAAGAGAGAGAAGCAGGCTCCCTGCAGGGTGCCCAACATGGTCCTGAATCCTAGACCCTAGGATCATGACCTAAGCCAAAGGCAGACACTCAACTGACTGAGCCAACCAAGTGCCCCTATATGTTAGTTTTCAAAGCATGTTTGTTAACAATGTCTAGGCCTAGACACGAGCCAACCTACTTCCCAATATCTCTGACTGAAATTATACACAGATTATTTCACAGTGTCTTTTAGTTACTTTTAGTCAGAGGGTTTTCAAGAGCCTGTCCTCAAATAGACACTGAAAATCACCGACGATTCAGTTGGCAGCCTGGGGAAAATATTGTGTACAGTGGGCTGAATCAATTAATCTATTCACAGTGCTAAAGTCTACACCAAATTTGTTGACCCATTTCCCGCCTCCTGCTATGAAGAGACAGATGGGCTGTGGGACTTGAAGATTTGGGCCTCTGTTAATGAGGAATTATTCAAGGTGGTCTCATTAATCACAAGCAACGCAAGTTTTGTAAACTTTCTCAAAAAGGAAAAGGGTCCTGCAGCCCTCTTTCACGCTGTTTTCCCTGAAGACCCCTTAGACTACTCACAGAAAGGGAAAGCTGGGTCTCAGCGAAAGACACTTCCTCAACCTCTCCTCTCACCCAACACAGCACGCTCTACGATTTCTAAGTCTATTCTTGGGGTGCCAGTCGGCACATCACCTGGAGTAGGACCCTTTGGCTTCTTCCCAAGCCTGGAAGCTTCAGTCTCCCAGGCCGCAGAGAAGAACTTCTACTCTGTTCCAGCCCGCTGCCCACAGTGAGGGGCAAGCACTTTGATGAACTGAGCAGGTTCTTACCCAAGCAGCTTCTCCCTGGTTCTGCCTTCTTGTCTCAGACACATCGCCCCTGGCATCCACATCTACCTCCTTCCTTTTCTTCAGAAAAACTCGAGACTTGTGCATACACTTGCAAGGTGAGTAGCGAACTAGGGAGGCTGAACCAACAAGCCTAGTCTACCCAATTCTTGTCAAAGGAAGTGGGTCAGGTGGAGGGCCTGGAGTGATTGAGAAATCATGATTGTTTGTGACCCATTGTCCTGCACCACCCCAACCCCGGATCCCTCCTGTACCTTTCTCCCCCGCCGCTGACGTCCTGAAATCTCTGCCCGCCCAGTGACTATTGCTGTGGGGGACAGGGCCAGTTCCTATCTGGGGCCCCTTTGCCATGTCTGACTGTCTAAGGTGCTCTTTACCTTGGGAATACTAGAGATCGGTGTTCTTTTTTTTTTTTTTTTAAATTTGTTTTAGAAAGAGAGAAGGCATGAGCTGGGGGAGGAGCAGAGAGGGAGGGAGAAGGAAGGGGAAGGAATCTCAAGCAGACTCCATGCTGAGTGCAGAGGCTGACGTGGGGCTCCACGAGGAACCTGACCCCACGACCCCGAGACCCTGAGATCACGACCTGAGCTGAAACCAAGACCCCGACACTTAACCGACAGAGCCACCCAGGTGCCCCCAAGATTGATGTCCTTTTTTGATCACAGCCTTTTTGCACGTAGCCTTGCTTCCCATACTGATAGCTCAATAAAGGGCAGGTTCGCTTTGTATTTTTCTGGTCACTGCTTCCTGCGTTTTTTCTTGGAAGCCCGAGCCATGTGACTGGCAAGAGGCCACCCATAGGTCTTCTCTGGATCTGGATCTGAGGTCAAGCCCCTGCCTTCCTGGCAGTTCAGCGGCTGTTCCCGTTAATCTGGATGACTCCTTACTTCCTGTATCTAGTCTCAGCAGCTGGAGCAAAATAGGAGCCTCTTCTTTGATTGGCAGTTTGGGTAGAGATTTTCTAATCAAGGGAGCCCCAATAATTGCTTGTTGGCAGTGAGCCTGATCTGTACCTTCTTCCCTACCATTTTCCATCATGGGGTTCTCCAATTTTAATAAGTAAACTTTTTTCTTCTTCTTCTTCCTTGTTTGGCTCCCTGGTGATTTAGCAATTCCGCTATGGAGCACTTTAGTTGATAACATTCCCAAATACCTGCTCAAGTGTTCTCCAGCACTTAGCCACTCTTGCCAAGCTACCAATGCCTGAAGATATATGTAAGACCTCAATTGTCGAGGCTCTAGGCTCTCCATTAACCTCCTTCAATTTCTCGTAATGTTTGTAAAGTGCTTTGCACAACGCATGACACCTAGTAAGCAATCAGGAAATGGGACCTGTCGTCCCGGTTGTGTTCGATGTTATTACCTCACTTTTGGCACCTGCCACTTTTGCCGAGTCTAAGTGGATTTCCTCACCAGGGCTTAAATGTTCGTTCCCTCCTGCTGTGCTAATAGCCTTGAGGAACACATCAGTTTTTACTGCCCCCCCCCTCAGTTTGTTTCCACCGGGAGTTCATGGGATTATGGCAGGGGGCCTGCTAAGGCTTAAACCCACTGGGGGACCTTTTACTCAAGGACTCTCGTCCCGTCGGACCTTCGTGATCCCTGTTGGCTTGGGAAGCAGTTCAGTATCTTTAGAAGTTCAGTATTCGAGGTAGAGAAGACAGGGCTGAAAGCCTACTTTCCAGATACTTCTCTCTCCAGTGAATGCAGTGAATGCAACATAATTAAGCTCTAGGAAGGTAGCATTGGCTTTTTGAGAAGCCACACCTATATCCACGCATTAGCCTCCTACAATATCACTGCCATTTCCAAATAGCAGTGGACTGAAACTCTTAGAGGTCCTTGGTATGTATGTGCATGGCACTGGGACTCACGAAAATCCGGGAAGGAAGCCGGGAAGGTAACGGCATTCAGACGTCATCAGCCTGCGTGGCCTCATGCATTTACACCCAGATCGCAATGGTTCTGACCATACTCTTCTTGCCCTTGCCGGCTCTTCTGCCTGATTTGCCATTAGTCCAATCTCTCCTGATTCTACTCTAACTCTATCCATGAATTCCCCCCAAGAGTCTGCATGCCATCTCTCGGACTTGCTGACGAAACTGGCCCTCGCTCTGATAGTGTGTGCTTGGGTCTCTCTCCCTTGCCTTCTTCAAGGTTCCAGGTGTGATGTCCTCATTGTCTCCTCCTCATCTCATCATGTGTCATTGTCAGGGTTCTAGGACAGGGATCTTTCTGGAAGTGGGAAAAACATTCCTTCAGCCATCTTCCCAGGGTCCTGTTCAGATAAGAATGTTCCATGACAAAGCTGCCTGGGTCCCAAAGTATTTCAGTTCTCTGTGCTGCTCTTTCAACACACACACACACACACACACACACACACACACACACACTGAGGTTCCATCACAAAGCAGTGACTAGACTGGGATAGGTCAGCGGCCTTCCTGAATACATGTCTTCCTATTGTAAAGCCTCAGCATAATTCAAAAGTCTCAGCAGAGAATGACCAAATGAGGGGTGCCTGGGTTGTACAGTTAAGTGCCTGACTCTTCGGTTCGGCTCAGGTCATGATCTCAGGGTTGTGAGATCAAGTCCTGAGTCAGGCTCTACACTCAGTGTAGAGTCTCCCTCTGCCCCTCCTCATCCGTGCTCTCTCTCTTTCTTTCTCTCTCTCTTAAATAAATAAATAAATCTTCTAAAATAAAAGGAAAACAACCAAATGACTATGGAGAATAAAAAAGCACAGCCATTAAAAAAAAAAAGTCTGTTGCTCATTACCAAGGAACTCAGTCAATGTCACGCCTAAAAAATAGCTTAACAGGGGGTATGCACTTTGCAAATATAAATGTAACACACAGAAAAATTTCCCTGTAGATCTTTAACCCAGTTCCTAACATTTTCTGAATGGAGACACTCCATAATTTTGCAAAGGGAAGTCACATAAATTCAGTCACAGCTTCCCTTCCACTAAACATCTCTTAAAAATAGCGAAATGGTACCTTGCACAGAAAATCCAGTTTCACCGGAAATCAAATAGATTTCACCTGCCTTTTCATGCTTGCTTTTCTTCCCTCTTCTGTGCCTGAGACCCAGCTCTGAGAAAGAATGACAGGGAGCTCTAGGGATCGGGTGGTTCAAAGCTGTCCCGAGTCCTGTGGCCTGTTGGACAGCCTGTTTGTACTTTCGTGTCCATACTTTCGTGTCCATACTTTCCATCTTTGAAACCTCAGACCTCACATGTTTCCCTACATTAAGGTCCCACGTGGTAATTTGTGAATTACTCTTTACTGAAAATCCTGAAGAAATGCATAGTCCGGGATGCAGATGACTCCCTAATCCTGGAAGGTGACTGGCTGTCGTCCACCACTTGAGGCTGATATCAAGATGGGTACACGGACGATATGCCAGGCCACACAGTCCTGTGTCCCCAGCGGGCATGTGGCTCCAAACCGCAATGCAGCCCTTTGGTGAGATCCACATTTTGCCTTCTTTCTTGCGTTTAAGATTTTATTTATTTATTTGACAGAGAGCACAAGCAGGGGGAGCAGCCGGCAGAGGCAGAGGGAGAAGCAGGCCCCCCCACGGAGCAGCGAGCCTGAAGCAGGGCTCGATCCCAGGATCCCAGGATCACGACTCGAGCTGAAGGCAGGCAGCTGCCCAACCAACTGAGCCACCCAGATGCCCCTTTTAGCCTTTTTTTTTTTTTGAAGGAAATAAAGTCTGCTATATAAAATTCTAATTTTGGTGTACTCAAAATTATCAATCCTTTTCTCTATAACTTCTTGATTTTGTGTTATATTTTAAAAAGTCTTGCCCATTCTAGGATTTTAAAAATATGCATCCATGTGTTCTAGGATGTCTGTGATTTCATGTTTTACATGTAAATCTTTGATCCATCTGGAACTTATTTTGGTATAAGAAGTGAGATAAGGATCCAGTTTTATTTGCCTTTTTCTCCACAAATGGCAAATCAGTAAATCCAATTACCATTTATTGAATAGTCTATCTTTTAAAGGAGCCCCTTAAAAAGCAACTTCTCCATTTACATTTTAAATATGGCTCAATTCCTATAAGTTCTCTATACGCACTTGTAAAAGTTCTATTTAAAACATAATGCCAGAAATAGCCGTGTAATTGTGGACAATTGTTTAAACCCTGCTCCCAGGTCTGTTTCTCCACCTATAAAAATAAAGACAACAGTATCTCCCTTGCACTGTGCTTGTGAAGATTTTAAAAAGTCAAGTATGGGGTGGCTCAGTTGGTTAGACGTTTGACTCTTGATTTCGGCTCCGGTCATGATCTCAGGGTCGTGAGATCGAGCTTGGCATTGGGCTCTATGCTCAGCATGGAATCTGCTTGAGATTCTCCCTCTCCCTTTGCCTCACCCCATCCCCACACACATGTGCATGTGCTCTCTCTCTAAATAAGTAAATAAAACCTTTTTTTAAAACAAAGTACATAGATATATCTACCTCCATAAACATGAGTTTCTTTCTGTTCAATTTTCTGTAATAAAGTAACATGGGCCTTGGTTAGGCTAAAAATCCAACATGGGGGTAAGACTAGGTTTCTATATTTATTTCCTGAGTGTATAGGAATAGCAAAGGGGACCATGCCTTATTCAACAGTGACACATAATCGTTTTCCTCTCTGTTCAGGATCTAGAGAGGTACCAAACTTGTCCTTCTCAGTTCCACAACTATCTTAGCGAGGCAGGATGCTAGGGATGAGTGGTACCCAGCAGATTTGTGTTTGAATTCTACTTCTGCCACTTACCAAATACGTGGCCATTCTTGAGGAATAATTTAAACGGGGAGAATAATAGCCCTGTTGTCGTAGGGTCTTGATAGGATAAATAAGAATCCTTCTAGAAAGCAACTACATGATTGTGAGAACTCTGTCTTGTTAATCACAAGACCTCCCCTGCTAGAATAGTGCCTAGTGTGCAGGTGGCCCTTAGTAAATCAGTATCATATGAATGAAGTCAGGAAGGAGTTAAGGTATTTTGCAAGGTATTTTCCAAGTTAACTAGAGGCATAGGTCAGAGGTAGCAGACATGGTCCTGCCTCCAGGACATAAAATCTAGATCTGAAAACTAAGGAGAATAGCACTTACATATGAGGTATAATGAAACATGTCATATAAGGCAGGCACAAAGGGCTTTGAAGATAATTGGAAAGTAGTGAATCCCTACTGGAAAGTAGAAACACTCCATAGAAGAGAGTTATGTTTAAGCTGGACTTTAAAAGAGAATCAATTTTCTTAGAATAGATTTTCCAGGTTGGGCAAAAAGACAAAATTTGGAAATTATTTGGCACATTCCAGGACCAGAGCTTAGGATGAGCGATAAGAGCACAAGTCCAGTAGGAGGAAGAGAAGCTGGAAGGTAAATTACCACGATCTGGAATGTTCTGCAGTGGTGTTTAAGACAGCATATAAGGGCGCTGGGTGGCTCAGTGGGTTAAAGCCTCTGCCTTTGGCTCAGGTCATGATGTCAGGGTCCTGAGATGGAGGCCCGGCATCAGGCTCTCTGCTCAGCAGGAAGGCTCATTCCCCCGCTCTCTCTGCCTACCTCTCTGCCTACTTGTGATCTCTCTCTGTCAAATAAATAAATAAAATCTAAAAAAAAAAAAAGACAGCACATAAACTGGAAGGTTTTTGAGTTGTGTGATCACAGGGGCAGCCTCAGATTATTATTAATATTATCTATTACTTATTATTTATATTCATTATGCAGAAATCAGTATAAAGAACAAATTAGAAGGGGAGAGGCATTTAAAGTTCTTATAACAGCTCAGGGGGAAAGTTGTGGCAGTCTAAAATAAGGAGTTGCAGAGGAGAGAGAAAGAAGGAAAGATATGTAGTGAGAGGGGAGTCAGGGTCTGATGGGTTGTCAGGCTATTACACTGACGGTGATGTTGTTTCCTGATGTCAAAAATACATGAGGAAGGGGCATTTGGGTGGCTCAGTTGGCTGGGTGTCTTCCTTCCACTCAGGTTGTGGTCCCGGGATCCTGGGATTGAGCCCCACATCTGTTCCCTGCTCAACAGGAAGCCTGCTTCTCCTTCTTCTCCCCACTCATGCTCTCTCCCTCAAATAAATAAGTAAAATCTTTATATACATAAAAAAAGAATACATGAGGAAGAGCAGGATCAGTTTAGTCTTGGAGATGTTGAGCTTAAGGATATCTTTTGGACACTTTGCCAGAAAAAGGCAATTGATATCCCAAAAGATGTCAGAGCAGAAGAAGCAAGATGTGTCCATAATGCTTCCTCATTAATGAGATGATCAAGGTTAATTTTCTAAGATGTTTATAGTCAACATAATATATGGAAATAGAACCATCTCAGATTGATGGGGAAAGGTAAATTGTTTAATGAATAGTGTTGGTGAAATTGGCTGGTTATTCAGTCAAAAAAATGGCACCCCATCTAACACAGTATGCAAAAATAAATCCCAAATGATGCAGATGGGGAGTTGAAAATATAACACAGAAAAATATTTAGGTGAGGAATACATATGTATCTAAGTATATACATGCATATGTATATGTATGTGGACATAGATACACCTAAATACATTTATATCTAAATTTATTTCCATTTTCCTGTATATTGATTGATCTATGAGCTTACACTGCTACCTCTAATATAAATTCAATACCACAGTGTTCATTCCTCCCGCTCCTTCTTTCTAACTCTCTTATACAACAGTAAGAAAGCCAGCTCCCATTATTTTTAACATATTTATTTATTCATTCAACTGCCTGTATGTTGGTTGCCCCTTTCCCTGAATAGAGTCCTTCTCCTCCTACTTGGGTGCTGACACCCCACACCAGGCCACCCATCTGAATAATGCTTTGTGCCTTACAATGGCTTTAGGACTGGATTGTTCGGAAGGGGAAAGAGAAGAGGAAAAGGAAGGGAAAGGAAGAGAAGAAGACCCTTCTGTTCTTTATTTATTAAGTATGTATAGGTGGGGTTCACCTTGGTAGTTTAGGTCCCATACAAAAAATAAATACCTTGCAACATCGCAGTGTGACCCGGCATAACCCAGAAACTCCAACAATGACTTTTGGTGGTTGTTTTTAGACAGAGCCAAGTGATCTGTTTTGAATGGGACACTGCATTAAAGTGATGGATTAAATTACCAATGTTATTGCCCATTGGATACAACAGAAAATAAATACCAATTTTTGCCAGATCTACCATTAGTGATTTGTGACGGATTCCATTCCATTCAACTACCCTTCATCACACACTTGCTATGCTTGAAGTATTCTGGGGGAAAAATAAGGACATATTTCCCAGGCCATCAGAGATGTACAGGAGCTTACAATCTCATGGGGAAAATGAAACACAGAGATTTAAAGCAGATAAATAACCCATTAAAAATAGCAGTTTAGCACGATATTGGTTCAAGCTGGTGCCAGATCCCCAATTCTCATGGATCCAAGTGGAGAAGACATACTTCCCGTAAGCCTGTCTCATCTAGGGCTGGGTCCTGACAGAATTAGCCAGGTTGGGCAGTTTGAAGACTCACCCTTAGTAAGAGGGCGAGAGCCCATAAGGGCAAGGGTTCTTTCAAAGGACATTTTATTGTAACCACTTTTCCCACCAACTGCAAAGAAAAAACTACCATCCCATATCATATGCACAGAACAATCTGCAAATCCTAAGGGATCCTTGTCTCGTTCCCCAAATAGAGCAGAGTGTATGATCCCAAAGCCTCCAACATTCAGACTCCAAATGAGAGCATCACCAGGAGAAACGAACATAAAAGTCTGACAGCCTCTTTTTTCATTTTGTTACATAAGTCATAGAAATTTGTTTTTAGAAGTGATACATGGCAAAAGAGCAAACATCACCCACAATAGTCTTACAACTTGTAGAACAAATACTTCCAGAAATTTCTTTCTATGTATTTGTATGACCTCAGGTAAGCTATATAATCAATGGCTGTGTGCCAGTTTTCTTATCTGTAAAATAAAAATAATAATAATAATATTATCTACCCCATGGAGTGATTGAGGGCAAAACATGAGTTAATATACACGAAGTGTTTAGAATACTAATGGTGCATGGTAAGACCTCTAAGAGTAACATCTGTATCTAACATCTGTCTATTTAGACTCGGCTATATATTTCTATAAGACGGGAAATAGTCACATTTCTTTGCAGCCGGCTTTTTTCATTTAATGATATAGCATGAACTTCTTCCCTCATGTGACAGTTTTCAAAGTACAAAGAGACTGTTAAATAATTTGAGTGATTTTCCAAAAGTGAAAAGTAGTGTAGGGAACGGGTGCCAGTATCTGCTCAAGCTGCTGAGCAAGGTGGGCGCAAGACTTCTCGGAACTATAAGTCTGGAAATGCTGCTTGTGTGTCATTTGAGGCTGACAGCCGAGCACAACCTTGAAGCCCCCGCAGGTCAATAATTTCCGAAATATTGTCATGGCTTAAATAGCAAAGCCATGTTTCCTCCTGACAAAGTCTTCTGTGGAATTCTACCCAGGAAGTGAAACAATTTTAAAATGATCATAAAACATAAATTGAGTTTATAAGTTCAAATGTGTGATGCTTGCTTGTTGTAAAGCTTATGGATAAGATCATGAAGGCTGTCTGAGAGCGACTGGAACTCCAAGGACATGGACGGTAATTACAGCCTTATGTCAACACCAGGTTCCACGAAATGGGAGAAAACATTTGTGAACTCTTGTAGCCCTGGCACCATAGAATGAAGCCTTACAACTGGTGTGCCAATATCCTTATTTTACAGACAAGAAAATGGAAGCCTAAAGGTATCGCATACTGCTTGGCTTTTAATATTAAAAATAACACATACAGTAAATAAAGTCCAAAAAAGTGTTTTAAAATAAGAGAAAGAAAAGAAAGAAAGAAAGGTCCTGTAATAGGATGAAACTATCTTACTGAAGAAAGTGTCTGGAATGGCTAAATGTATTATCCACAAAATACAGTTCTTTTGAATTTAGATGATGCCATATAGTCCTCCAATTCATAAAAACGGAAATGGTCAATTACCTCGGTTGCCATTCTTTCTTGCTTTGCATTATCCTCGTAGCTCCTAAGCTCTGAATTGTTCTGTGTAATTTGTATTTTATTCCATTAGTGGATGTAAAGATTTACTGATTATCTCTAATAATTAAATTATGCATTTCGACTTATGAATCAGCCATGGGAATATCTAGGGGATGAGCATTTCTGGCAGGGAGGACAGCAACTCTCTTCCCTCTGGGGTCACCACGCTGGGATGATGCAAGCGAGACGCGCTCTGGCCACCTCCTCCCTTTCCCACGCTAGACTCCCTTGCTCCCATCTCCTCTGCAACTGGAAACAATAAGGCTGATTCCCAGAAGAAAGCTGAAGGATGGAGAGGGAAATAAAGGTTTGGGGCTGGCACCTGACAGGACTTTCTGCCTCTCGGGATCTGGGGCCAACTCCTTCCTGGTCTTCCAGGTTAGAGTGCCCCTTTTTGCTCAAGGTCGTTTGAGCCCAGTTTCTGTCTCTTGCCCAAGGAATTCTGACGATGACAACAGGTTGAAGAGGGAAAAGGAAGGTGGGATAACCCAGACACGCCCAGGCTTACCACTGACACGCCCCGGGCTCCCCATCACTAGAAACCCAGATCTGTGGACAACTGGGCACATCCGTTGCCCCACCCATGAAGAAACTTACTGTTTGTAAATGTTTCCGGGACCACCCGCGCTCGCTCCCTTGCCTTCTCTGCAGCGGTGGTGGGCTGGTAAGCCGGATTCTGGAAGGGGGCGTGTGGTAAGAGGGAAAGGCTGCTTTGTAACACTGGGCAATGTCTATTCTATAAATTCTCCCTGCCGGCAGATGAAGCTTGACAACCAGATAGCAAAACTCCTGAATAGGAGGGGGTTAGGGCAGCTTTGAGCACACCCCCGCTTCCCTCCTTGCCTTCCTCACTGCTCCCTGCTTGTCCCGATCACCCTCTCTCTCAGCCTCGGACTGACCCAGTTTCACCTAGGATTTCCTACCGACTCTGAATCTCACTGACATTTTCAGTCCATCCGACACCAGCAGCACAAGGTTCCTGGAAAGAACAGAGGCTTTGGAGTCAGATTTAGAGTCGTGTCCTTGAGTAAATTACATAATCACATCGAATCTTTGTATCCTAATCTATAAAATGATAAAACAATAAAACAAAACAACAACAAAAAAAACCCTTCACCAACAACAATGCCTCCCTCATAAGGGATGTCATGAGGACCATAGGACAGGAAAGCCAACTTAAAGCTTTTGTCTTGCTCCTTGGCTTCAGAGGGAGTGACAGCCCCGCCCCCCACCTGCTCCCCCAGCGCATGCCCAGTGTTCGTTCTCACCGCCCGGCTGGCAGCTATCTCTCCCATCACTCAGAGATCTCCTTGAATGCAAGGCTTTTGTCCTCCTCATCTTCCTACCCGAGGTCCCAGCCCCGTGTCCAGAACATGGGAGATGCCCAGTCCATAGGAAATGAATGCTGTCTTTCTTACCCACTATTGGGTCACAAGAAGGGCTGAGACAGAAAAGACTGGTTTGGAGAAGGAAACAGGAGAAAGAGGTTTGGGGACACTAGAGGCCTGCTTCTTGGGATGTGGGCCACCAGGGCAACCCTTGGGCGAGGGTGGGAAGGATCGTGAGGGGAGCAGATTTGTCACTCACTGGCCCAGCTCGTTTGTTTCCTTGTACCCGGGGCTGAATAGAGCCCAGGGGAAAGATAATTCACTCCACAACATTCATTCTTTCTTCCTCTCTTGTTTATCTTAGTTGCTGGGTGCTCATGTCATATCTTTCAGTTTCTTTCACTGAATGCCTTTTTGGTTTAGATCTTTAAGTTATTTTTTCCTTCCTGTCCTGGAGATATATGAACCACAGCCAATAAAATAAGAGCTCTCTTTTTCCTTCACAGCTCTGAAAGCTTTACATAAGTGTTTCTTCACTTCTATTTTATGGCCAGGACCAGATGCAGAAGTGCTAAAATATTTTGATAAGAGCTGTCCTGGCAGTACTTCTTGATTTTACAGCTATCCAGAGGGAGAGAAATCGCTAGGAAGTCAGCCCACAGAGAGGAGAGGGAGAGAAGCTCTCAAATGTCTCTACTGACCGACATTCTCAATTAGTTTCCAAGATCGGTGGGTTGAGGAGAGAAAGAAAATGTTTAGGCCATGTCACTGTCTAAAGGAAAAACAGCATGTCAGTTTGAAGGCCGTAATAATCCCTAATGCTTATGGGGGTAGGTCCCTGGGAAGGTTAGAAAATGTTCGTACATATGAACTGATATTCTGAGACCTTGCGTGCTGCACTCACACTCCCCGACCCCACAGTACCTACAGGTAGGAACTATCCGCATCCCCATGGAAATGCTGAAACTAAGCCCCAGAGAGGTTAAGGGACTTGCCCAGAGTCACGTCGCTGGACAGTGGTCATGCTGGAATTTAGCCACAGTGCTTGACGGTCTCTGGTCTGTTCTGCAGGGACGGGGTCTGAGGGGCAGAGAGGTCGAGGGAGCCACATAGGGTCACTAGAGCCACATCACTGGGCTTCAGTCCTGCCGCTCCCCACTCTGCCATGCGTCACTGCCTCACTCTGAGCCCTGCGTTTGCCTCCAATTCTTTCCCACCTTATAGCTTTCCCATTGTTCTCCCGTTCTTTTGTTTCACTCCATTCCACCTCCGTGTCCTTTGGGGGCCTCTGCTTTCATCCCTCCTGCTGGTTCCACATACGTGACTGGGTTTCACCGGATGCACCCGTGCCCGGTCTACCTTCATGCAAATATTAACTCACTTTCATTCCCCACCACAAACCTGGAAAGCAGACGCTATGATTATCTGCATTTTACAGATGAGAAAACCAAGTCACCTTACTCGCCCAAGGTCACACGGCTGGTAGGGAAAGAGCCAAGGTTCTCGGCTGAGCGGTCTGGCTTGAAAGCCCCATCGGCAATCATTCGGCTCCAGCTGCCTCTCATTTAGGTCTTGAACGTACGTAGCTCTCTCCATCCTTCAGGATACGTTCTCACCAGGTTTGCCTGGATGTGGCTGGCATCATTCTCGACTCTTTTCAGCTGGCCATGTGAATTTAGTGTGGGCTAGGACCCTGGGAAGGAACTTTGGACAAAGAATCTTCTTCTATGGGCTATAGCTGAGATGAAATTAAAACTCAGGTTTTCTGAGTCTCTGAGCCTGTGTTTCTATTTATTTCTCAATTGGTTGGTTCATCAGCCTGATGCTGCCTGCTACCCACTTAGAATAGCAGCAGAAACCTAACAACAGGCTACTTAGAGGATGGGTTCATAGCGATGAGATAAACTATTTAGCGAGTAGGCCATGATATGCTTGCAACTAGAGAAAATATGTCATTTTCCAAAGGGAGAGAGGAATTCAGCCCGACAGAAGGGAGGATAACTAACATGGGAATAGTAATAAACTGAAAATTCTGAATCCGATTTCCTTTGGTGAGATGTATTAGATTTTAATCATCGAAACCAAATGGCTGAAACCCATGAAAAGCCAGATCAGCGAAATTCTGCCATGTATTTGCTTATGTGAATGTCTTCCTTCATTTGCCACCAGACCAAAAGCACCTTGCATATAAAACTGAAGGTTACTCATCTTGGTATCCCCCCAGAAGCCTGGCACACAGCAGGTGCTCAATAAATGTTTATTGAATTGAATTAAAAAGCAAACATTTGCTATTTGTCAGCTCAACACTCACCCCAGGAGAGAAAAGAATGAATGTAATGTTATGCTCTATTAAGTGCAGAGATGAAAACAAATGCCATGTCAAGGTTGGTAATTTAAGAATGTGAGGACTCTGAAATAAGCCTCTCCACAATGCAGAATTGCTTGCCAAGCACTTTCTATATCAAGGTTTACTATGACAATACCACAGAATAGCCCAGAGACTTTCTATTTTCATTCCAACTTATCCAAAAGCAGAGAACAAAAAACTCAAGGGAAAAACACAAATAGTCATTCACTATAAGTGATCTCAATTTAATGTTTGGGTTTTTTTGGGGGGGTGATATATAATATCCCTGTCCTTCCCATGGATGGAACCAATCATGTCAGAGGGGTCAGAGAGAAGCAAATCAAAAATATTGTCTTTATTACTCATAAAGAAGGAATTTAGAGAAGGTGATCTAAATCGGTTTGCTAGTACTCTGCCCCAGAATAAGCTTTCTACCACCCTGCAATGGTCGCCCTGGTTGGAGCTGAACAGCCTCAAACCTACTGGTAGGACCTGCCCCCTAAAACCTCATGGCAACGCGGCTGAGGAGCTGCGTCCATGCTCCCTACAGGCATGCAGACCCAAGAAAGGGATGGTTGAGGCAGGCCTACTTTAGTCTTCCAGCTACAAAATCACTCTGCAGGGCGCCTGTGAGGCTCAGTGGGTTAAGCGGCTGCCTTCTGCTCCCAGGGTCCTGGGATCGAGACCTGAGGTGGGCCCCCTGCTCCGTGGGGAGCCTGCTTCTCCCTCTGCCTGCTGCTCTGCCTACTCTCTCTCTCTGTCAAATAATAAATAAAATATTTTTTAAAAATTCACTCGGCTTTTCCTGGAAGAGGTAAGGAAAGGGCTGGACTAAGAGTCTTGGGATGCTCTTATCATGGTGGTCCCTCCACACAGAAGAGCAGCGACTGACTGTTCCCTCCAACACATGGTATGTTTTACAACAGATATACTCTGTTGCCGATAACTTGTAAGTAATTTGAATTACACCTTTTAACAATGATTTATTGAGTCCTATGTGCCAGGCACTATATTAAAAGCTTCACAAATGCATTGGCTCATTTGATCCTGAAAATTACCCTATGAGGGAAAAGAGTTTGGCATCCCCTCAATGAGTTAAATTTGGGATTCCCATATGACCCAGCAATTTCACTCCTGGGTACACACCCCAGAGAATTGGAAACAGGTGCTTAAACAAAAACTCGCCCACCCATATTAATAGCAACACTATTCACAATAGTCAAATGATGGAAACCGATGCAAATGTACAACAACAGATTTCATTCTGTTTTTCTGAGGAGGAGAGAAGAATGGGACTGACCACTTAGTGGTGACGGATTGCCTTCTGAGGTGATAAAAGCCCTATAAGTGGGTAGTGGGAATGGTGGCATGACTCCATGAACTTAATGACATTTAATAATATACTTTAAAATGGTTAGAGTGTCACACTACAGACAAAGGGCTGATAGCCAAGATCTATAAAGAACTACTCAATCTCAACATCCAAAAAGAAAATGATCACATCAAAAAATGGGCAGGAGACATGAAGAGACACTTCTCCATAGAAGATATACAAATGGCTAACAGACACATGAAAAAGTGTTCATCATCACTAGCTATCAGGGAAATTTAAATCAAAACCACACTGAGATACCACCTTATACCAGTCAGAATGGCCAAAATTAATAAGTCAGGAAACAACAAGTGTTGGAGAGGCTACGGAGAAAGGGGAACCCTCTTACACTGTTGGTGGGAATGCAAGTTGGTGTAGCTGCTTTGGAAAACAGTGTGGAGATTCCTTTAAAAAATTAAACATAGAGCTACCTTATAACCCTGTAATTGCACTACTGGGTGTTTACCCCAAAGATACTGATGTAGTGAAAAGAAGGGCCATATGTACCCCAATGTTCATTACAGCAATGGCCACAATCACCAAACTGTGGAAAAAGCCAAGGTGCCCTTCAACAGATGAATGAATAAAGAAGATATGGTTCATATATACAATGGAATACTACGCCTCCATCAGAAAGGATGAATATCCAACTTTTGTATCAACGTGGACCGGTTTGGAAGAGATTATGCTGAGTGAAATAAGCCAAGTAGAGAAAGTCAAGTATCACATGGTTTCACTTACTTGTGGTGCATAAGGAGTAATATAGAGGACAATAGGAGAAGGAAAGGAAATGGGAAGTAGGGTAATTCAGGAAGGGAAATAAAACATGAGCAACTTTGGACTCAGAAACAAACTGAGGGTCTTGGAGGGGAAGGGTGGGGGTATGAGAGAGCCTGGTGGTGGGTACTGAGGGCACGTATCGCATGGAGCACTGGGTGTAGGGCATAAACAATGAATCTTGGAACACTGAAAAAATAAAATAATATAATAAAAAAGGGTTAAAGTGGTAAACTTTGTTATGCGTGTTTTACCAAAATGAAGTATAATCTTGGAAGGTAGGCGTAATTACCCCAATTTTACAGATAAGGAGACAGAAGGTCTAAGAGAGATCAACAACATTACTATCAGACAGGGTATGTATCCTAATTTTGTGTGGTCTAAATTTTTTACAATTTGGGGATCTCTAAGAAAAATAATACAAAATTGTTGGGGTCCCTCCAAATTTTCTTGCAAAGTGTCTTTGCAGTGGAGGAGTCTGAAG
The DNA here is from genome assembly GCA_004023965.1 of Spilogale gracilis. NCBI lineage: Eukaryota > Metazoa > Chordata > Mammalia > Carnivora > Mephitidae > Spilogale > Spilogale gracilis. The sequence continues at coordinate 13,787 of PITA01016990.1, read as the reverse complement.
GTTAGGTCTTATTAATTCCAAGCTAAGTTCACATTTGCTGTTGGGCTTTAGAATTGGAAAATGAAAAAAAAGCATCAAAACCTATAACTCCATTTTCAAAAACAGCACAAATATATAATACTCAGGAGTAAATTTAACCAAAGATGTGCAAGACCTCTACCGAGGAAATTACAAAACATTGCTGAGAGAAATTTAAAATGACCTAAATAAATGAAGAGATATACCATGTTTATGAATTGGAACACTCAGTATTGGTAAGATGTCAATTCTTTCCATATCGTTCTATAGATTCAAAGCAGGTCTGATCATAATCCTACCAGCATTTTTGGTAGAAATTCTCAACCTCACTCTCCCGTTTGCGTGCAAACAGCCTAGACTGCCCCAAGAAACACAGAGAAAGGACAGAGTTGGAGAACTTGCACTCGCTTCAAGACTTACTTTAAAGCTATGCTATCAAGACAGTGTGCTGTGAGGAGAGACCAATCAATCAATCACAGAAACCGAATAGAGTGCTCAGGAATAGATCATTTATACATGCAGTCAAATGATTTTCAGCCAAGACACTAAAACGATCCAATGAGGAAAGAAAAATGTTTTCAGGAAATGGTGTTGGAACAACTGGAGATCTAAATGGAAAACTAAGTGGATAGAGCTAGAATTTACCCCTGGCTCTGTCTGCCTCTTTCTGCTTCCCTTCACCACATCTGTATTCCCACCCTGGCCTTGTCCTTGCCCTCCCTACCCTCTCTGGCCACAGTCTTCAGAGCGGTGAATCTAAAGGTTGAGACGTTGGAGCAGCCGAAGAAATCACAGTGTTCACTAGGGAGATGAAGGGAGTGGAGTCTTGACCGTGAAGTTTGCCTGCCCGACGGCTGGAGGTGCCTGGGACCATCCAGACCATCGGCAGAGAGGGAGGTGAGAAGTCTGCTGAGGGGTAAACTAGAACGGTAACTTTCCACCGTCAATGGTCGCCTGGGCTCACCTGGAGAGAACGCCGAACTTGCCTTCAGAATTTTCAGGTTCTCTTCCATCTTGGCCTCTGAATGACTTTGGGTGTCACTCTAACCTCTCCAATTCTTAATTTCCTCATCGGAAAAAAGGCGGGGGAGGGGGGGCACAATAAATACCTCCTCTACCTTCCCCACTGGGTTGCTGTTGAGTTCAATTGAAGCATCCCCTGAAAACTAGGAGGCTATGCACACACCCTTAAAGAGCCAATTATGGTTTAAAGTCATCACTATCTGTCGCGGAGCCGTTTGCAAGGTACTGCACTGGGGGAGAAGCTCCTACGCCTATGGGCATCCGGGCAGTCTTCACAGAGAAGGTGATGTTCTAAGTTGGGCGTTACAGGGGAAAAAGGGCTTTCTCAGGACAGTCCAGTCTCCAGTAGGTGCTGAGGGCATCAGAGTCCAGGGACACAGCTGGTCCCAAGGCACAAGGCAGCATGTCCTGTTGGAGGACTGCAAGAGTGGACCACGCCTGGGGTTTCAAGTTCGAATGAATGGGTGTGGCCAGGGAAGAGCTGGGAGAGCTGGCAAGAATCGGACCACCCAGGGCCTTGTAAGTCACACAGAGCAGTTTAGTCTTTACCCTGTGCATGGCAGAATCATGGAAGGTTTCTAAGCAATAGACTACTAAGAGCGCTGTTTTAGAAGTGTAACCAGGGTCTGAGCGGAGGATGGGCAGCGCACTAGAGGTGGGGCAGGGCGGGGGTAGGGGGGCAGTGAGGGGTAGTCACACAGGTGGGAAGGCAAGGCTGCTATTCTGAGGATCTCAGCAAGGTTCAGGGTCATAAGACTGGCCAAGAGGAGACAGATCGGAGACTTATTTAAGAGGCAGAACCCTTAGGATTTAACAATTGAATGTAATGGATGAAAGAAACTCCACACTGTCCCCTTCTTAGTGACATGGCCTTGGGCACAGTGCCTGACCTTTCCATTCTCAGTCTCCTCATTTAGAAAATGTGGAATAATAATACGAATTCATGGGGTGAAGAGCCTTAAAAGGGCTTCCCGTAAAAGCACCAGCCAGAGGGCCTTACACAAGCCAATTTTCCACAAATACTGGTTTTCTTCCTCACTTCCTTTTCTTCTCCTTGGGCCATAGTGCAGAAATGTTCTTCTGAACTATAAAGACTGGCTCTTAGAGATACTCATGCTGGACTCAAAGAGACCATCTGGAGTTCGAGGCTTTGGGGGGTAGCATGCCTTCCCATCAGACTTCCCAGAGTTTTCACAATAAAGCAACTTCTAGGCACCCCGGATCATGTTTTGGCCCCTTTGGCAATTCTTGTCTTCTTAAGCTAGCTGAGGAAGCAACTAGAATTTCCTAGTAAGGCTCTGGAAGTCCCAAATGAGGCATGACCGTGTGGGCCATGAACTCCGGTACTCACTCCAGACCTCTGTGATACAAGGCGATGGGAGCCGGGACCCTATCGCTCTCCTAGTTTCTAAAAGTGTTTTTGGCCACCTGGGTGGCTCAGTTGGTTAAGTGACTACCTTCGGCTCAGGTCGTGATCCTGGAGTTCCAGGATCATGTCCCACATCGGGCTCCCAGCTCTGCGGGGACTGTGCTTCTCCCTCTGACCGTCTCCCCTCTCAGGCTCTCTGTCACTCACTCTCTCTCAAATAAACAAATAAGTAAGTGTTTCTGGTCCCTTCTGACTCCATCTTGGGGCAAATGAAAGACTCTGGAATTTCCTTGTAGCCCCTGCATAAGATCTTGATACTATTTAGAGACCCCCCACTTTTCTCATTTTCTTACTGTGATAGATGCTACCAAGACCTTGAACATGACTTTAGGAGACTATTCCAATCCTCCCTTTTCCCCAGTTGAGTAGAAATGGAAAACTCTGCAATTTCCTGCTCCCAGCATCCTGGCTGGATGACCAGGTGGCTTTAGAGAAAGCCACAACTGAAGACAGAGAGCTGCTGTGTGATGTGTCCCTGAGGAAGCGACTTTGGAGAAAGTAAGGTGTCGGCAAAGCCGCTGCGTGGAGAGGCCTGCAGTCTTCACAGGCTAAGCTAATTAAGAATTTAAGAGCTTTCTTAAATTAAATGTCCCCTTTATTTCTGACTGGCATTTCCTGGGTTTTACTGCTGGAGAGACTTGTGCGTGATACACGATGTTCTTATACATGAATAATAATTAACTACCTCCAGCTTCCGTGGGCACTACCTGATCAGGATTTATGCCACTCTTTTTAAAACTAGAGCAGGTCTGAAATTTTTCCTTTGTCAACCCATTTCCCTTTACTAGGCAGATTAGCTCTACAGACCACTCAGCTCCCCAGCTCCTGGGAATCTTATTAAGGCACACCAGAGCAAAGTCGTTAATGATCTGTCTGCAGAAAACCTAAGCTCTTCTTTGCCTCCCTGGCATCTTCCCTTGTGCTAAGGCCTTGTCTAATAGTGTGAAATAATGTGCCTGAACTTGGAGGGGTACGGAGTTCTCCCAGAGGGACTCTGGGCTGAGAAGCAGTTCAGTTTCCTGAATGGTGTCTCTGGAGCAGGGACACCTGGGGACACTGCCCCTTCCAGATTAATTCCAGTGGGCTGCAGGGTGGGGATTTGTGATTAAATCAGGAACAGTGTAAAATGGGAGCAGTCCTTAGCCAAGTACTCAGCACCCAGCCCCCAGATACCATCAGAATAAGTAAGTCTGTGGTCTTATAGGCAGTGTAATTCAGGGCAGTGCCAGGAGCCAAGTTATAATTATTATAATAAAAATTCACATACAATGAATTCTTAATTATCTGATAATGAAGTTCAAGAGAGGACACCAAAAATTGCAGAGCACAGATAATCCAAACAGCTCATTTCGGATACATGTTCTTTTTCATCCAACGTTTATCCAGAGAAGTGAATTTACCCTGTAATGATAATGATTCATGTTTATCCTCCCCAGAAAAAACTTGTGTAGCTACGAAAGGTGATGGATGGTTACTAGACTCTCTGTGAGGATCATTTAAGATTGCATCCAAGTATGGAAGCATTATGTTGTACACCTGAAACTAATATAATGTTATGTGTCAATTACACCTCAATAAAAAAAATAATGTTTATGTACGGCCCTTTCACATATATCAGCTGTTCTCAAGGATGCTTTCAGCAGCAGATACTTAATTTCAAACAAAATCTCCCTGAGCAGCTCAGTATTTACGGCAGATAAAAGTAGAGTTGCCCTGGTGTGTAGGGGAGGGGTCAGAGCTCTGTCCCCGTGGGTTATGTGCCATCTTCCCTCCCCCTTGTAGCTGTGGCCTCCATGGGGAGCTCTTTGAAAGCCTAGAGCCCTGAAGAACACAATTCGAAAAACACTGACAGACATTCACTCTTGATCCTCATGGGCCTTGTGAGGTAGTCCGGTCAGGAATTAATTTATAGACAAGAATGGGTTCAGGAAGGCTGGGTCATCCAAGTAGTACCCAGTGCCCCTGGACTTGAACTCAAATCTTCTGATGCCAAATTTAATACTCTTTTAACTAAATCTTAAACCCTTGGCTCTCTGCTCACATTCCCAGTGAGTGTCTCCTTGTGTTGGAGACCCAGGAGAAGAAAATTCGCCAAAGGGGAATAGGCATAAGGTAGACCCGATCGGTTAAATAGAGAACCTTCCATATATGTTGACGTGTCCTTTCTCTGTTCCAAGAATGATGAATCAACCGCAGTCTGATGATGAGAGTTGGAATGAGAACAGTTCTCTGTTTCACTGATCACCTTCAGTGATTGGAATTTCAATTTCTTAATAATTTCTGCCACTGCTTGGCTGTGTCTAAATATTTAGGCAGATCTGTGCAGAGTGGATTTGCCTGTTTGATGGGTTACATATATTTTTGTATTCTGATTGTCAGTCAGTGAGGAAACCAAGCCACAGAAAACAGATGTGATCTGACAGTTGCCAAATGGGGCTCTCCCTTTTTCTGGCAGAAACTGAGCCTCTGGAAGGCAAGACTGGATTCCGCCTTTGGACGACAGACTCCTAGAGAACTCAGTCACCGGCTGTTTACCTTTCATATTCATTTTCTGTGCGGTCTTAGGCACATTAATTGCATTCTCAAACTCTGGTGATTCTTGATTCTATATCCCAACCCTAACCTCTCAAGGTCCAGACTACATGTCTTTCACCTTCTTTTTTTTCTTTCTTTTTTTTTTTTTTTAAAGAGAGAGAGTGTGTGTGAGTGCATGAGTGGGTAAGGGGGTACAGGGGGAGGGGCAGAGGGAGAAGGAGAGAGAGAACCTTAAGTAAGCTCCACCTGACGCAGGGCTCAATCCCATGACCCTGAGATCATGACCTGAGCTGAAAGCAAAAGTCGTTCACTTAACTGACTGAGCCACCCAGATTCCCCTCCAGACTGCATTTCTAATTACTCAATGGACATGTGTAATTGAAAGCATCCATATCTGCATATTTGAAATTAAACTAATTTCTGACTGGACAGTACCCTCTGAATTTCCCGTCTTTGGTAATGCTGCTACCACTTACCTCCAAACAAAACCAGAAAACTCAGTTTTCTTGAAACCCTTCCCTTCCTTCCCCGTTCACTAACCTACCAAGTCATTCAGCTTCAACATTTTTAATAGCTCCCATCTCTAACTCCTCTCTTCCCATCCTCATGCCCACGGTCTTGGTTCAGTTTTTCAGCCTGACTGTTTTAATAGTTTAATGGGTGTTTCTCCAATTGGCCTAATTGGTCTCTTTTTTTCTTTTCTGATTCATCCTCAAAGCTGCTTTTTTTTTTCATTTAAAGATTTTATTTACTTATTTGACAGAGAGAGACACAGCGAGAGAGGGAACACAAGCAGGGGGAGTGAAAGAGGGAGAAGCAGGCTTCCCGCCGAGCAGGGAGCCCGATGTGGGACTCAATCCCGGGTCTCCGGGATCATGACTTGAGCTGAAGGCAGTGGCTTAACCAACTGAGCCACCCAGGCGCCCCTGGACACTGTCTTTCTAATTAACTTCCTATAAAGGCTTGCCCAGGCTATTCCTCATCCATCTGGCCAGACTCACCTCCCAATGCAGCCCATTCTCCTCTCTCCCTCAACCCCCACATCCATCCAGTCAGAAATTCCTCCTGTCATTCTACAACAGGTACCTCGTAACCACCTTTGCTATTCTGCCAAGAGAGTGCCAAGGCTTCTCATTCTCTGCCCGCCCTGTGGCCATCCTCGGGGGCTGCAGCTGGGGGCAGCGCCCGCCGGGATACATTCATGGGTGCCTCTTAGGATAGCGGTATATTTGTCTACCTTAGAAACCTCTTCAAACAAAAGGTTTTGTTTTTCTTCTCTACTATATTTTGTTACATACATAACAACATAATAGAATAAATATAATAAAGAATATACTAAATATTCTAAGAATACTGAAATATGTATGCGTATATTTGGTTTTCTTTATAATATTCAACTTTTTGCATTGATAACTTGACTCATTCATTTTTGGTGCAGGAGTACTTTTAGGAGCAGTTCATATATATTAAGGCTCCTGCAGGGGCGTCTGGGTGGCTCAGTTGTTAGGTGTCTGCCTTTGGCTCAGGTCATGATCCCAGGATCCTGGGATTAAACCCCATATCAAGCCCTGCATCGGGCTCCCTGCTCAGTGGGAAGCCTGCTTCTCTCTCTCTCCCACTCTTGCTGCTTGTGTTCCCTTCTAGCTATGTTTCTCTCTGTCATATAAATAAATACAATCTTAAAAAAAAAAAATCCTCACCTTTAAACTGGATTCTTTAGCTCTAGTTAGAACTTCTTTTGAATTCCTTGAAAATAATACTGCAAAGGGGCGCCTGGGTGGCTCAGTTGGTTAAGCAACTGCCTTCGGCTCAGGTCATGATCCTGGAGACCCGGGATCGAGCCCCGCATCGGGCTCCCTGCTCAGCGGGAAGCCTGCTTCTCCCTCTCTCACTCCCCCTGCTTGTGTTCCCCCTCTGGCTGTGTTTCTCTCTGTCAAATAAATAAAATCTTTAAAAAAAAAAAAAAAAGAAAATAATACTGCATTGATTTCAGTATGACAACTGAGAAAGGTAATGTCAAACTAACTCATGAACTTTCTACATGCTTATAAGACTGGCTTTCTGAATTTGAAGTTATTGTGTTACACTATAAATCCTAGATGATGATTTTTTTTTTTTTTTGCTCATCCTTGTCACATCCCACTAGCCTTACAGTCAAAAAGTATTTGTTTATTTTAATCTAAAATATTTTACCCTCAAATTTAGGTCATCATTTCTCCATACCTCATATCAGTTATTGATTGCTACAAAAATAATAAAGTACCCCCAATATAATGGCATAAAAGAGCAGAGCTCGAGTGGCTGCTTTCAGCTGTCCAAAGTTCAAAAATAACAGAAGTAAAGCCAATGAGGCCCTGAAGCAGTAATTAGCAAAAGTTTACAGTGCATAGACCAAAAGAACAGTTTGGTCAATGATTACCTCCTATCAACCCCGGGAAACAGGGTGAGATTTGCTTCTGATTTCCAGAGGCATAAGCCAGAAATGACCCAGGTCAAGTTAGCCTTGCAAAATAGCTAAATTGATCTTTGCTTGTATGGTTAAACAGGTTTCCACCGCTCAGGCAATTTTCAAGGCTGGGCTCCGTTTGTTTTTGATGTTTACCCAGCCGACAGAATCCAAGGGCTGGGCTCCTCTGGGCAGCTGGGATGATGGGGCCTCAGCCCAGGATGACTTTCATACGCTAGGGGCTGCAAGAGGTCACATGATCAGGGCAGCGGGCTTCCGAAGTCTCTGCCCCCTTCAAATTTGCTAATGCCCTATTAGTCAAAGTAAGTCACGTGCTCACACATTCCCCCCCCTTCCCCTCTCCCCAGGCCCATGTACTTAGATCCCTGCTGACTTCCTGTTTATGGAGACCCTACTAGTCAAAGTGAGGCACTCTTTCAAGCTCACGGTGATAGGACAGACTGTTGTGGGAGTTGTGGTGGGAGAGGGTCATGGTGTTACAACCTGCCATGGCTCCCTCTGCAGTTTTTTGCTTTCCTTCTGGAACTCCTATTACATGGATGTTGAAATTTCTAATTCTAGCTTTCATTACTCTTACCTTTTCTAATACATTTTTCTTCACTTTTTTTTTCTTCCCAGTGCCTTGGGAGATAGTTCCTTAACCTCATCTTTGGCTCACTAATTCAAATTTATCTGTCTCTATTCTGTTATTTATCTCTTGGATTGAGGTCCTTAGTTGAATGGTTATGTTTTTCCTACCTGGTATTTTTACTTGAGCTTTAAACAGAAATTATCATCTTGGGGCGCCTGAGTGGCTCAGTTGGTTAAACAATTGCCTTCTGCTCAGGTCATGATCCCTGGGTGCTGGGATCAAGCCCTGCGTCGGGCTCCCTGCTTGGCGGGGAGCCTGCTTCTCCCTCTGCTGCTCCTCCTGCTCGTGTGGTCTGACTCTCTCTCTGTCAAATAAAGAAATAAAATCTTAAAAAAAAAAAAAGAAATTATAATAGTCACTTCATGTAAGCAATATCGTCTTTGATAGTATATATCATGCTTGCTTCAATTTCTTTTCTCTGTCTTCCCCATCTAGCACGGGTAACTCAGTGGATCTCCTTTCCTCTATCAGTTGGTTAGTGGAAGATGGAAAGAGCTCCCCCGGGAGGAGATACAATGGGTAAGAGTTTGGGTTTGGCCATCCCTGAGCGCCATCTCCTCGATAAGGTGGCCTTGTCCCCTTTGCCCACTGTATTCTCTTAGGAGTTTTACTCCCTCGGCAGGAAGGCAGGAAGGAGAAACTCCCCAGTGTAACCTCTGCTTCTGTGGTCATCTATTCACTCTTCCTCACATCAGGCTTCCAGACTCATATAATGTTAATAGAGACCAACCCGCTGCTGGCCTGGGGTGGGGGGTCATTTTCCTGTCGGAGCGGGTAATCCCGAGCACCTCTCTTTTTAAATCTTGGAAGTCTTTTTCAGTTTGGGCTCTCCCTGGCCACATGCCAACTGTAAACAGCATTCGGGGCCTGCGTAGACCCTTCACAGTCTCAGTGGGGCCTCTTGACCTTCACTACCTTTGTGAAATCCCCTCCTTTCCACGTTGAGTCCTTCTTAGTAAATCTCGAGGTTCTCTGGCTCTCAGAACTGTCTTCCTTCTGCTGCCTTCTGGTCTGGCCGCCTCCTTCTTGTTGGTCTGTTGTCTCAGTTACTGTCTTTATTTCTTTAGGGGGCAATCAGAGAGATTAAAACTCTCGCATCATGGCCACCATCTTGCCTCTATTCCTTCACTTAGCTCACCTTTTAATCTCATCGACAGGGCAATTTTCTGACACACTAAACTAATTAGACTCTCTGTCAGCTCAAATACATTCAAGAGCTTTCTTTCTGTGATTGGGCAACAACCAAAATCCCTGAGGCTCTCCACGGTCCTGGGTCCCTTTCTTATGCAACTCTGTCACTTCACACACAGCCTTATCTTGGGGAACAGATGAGGCTCCTTCCTGCCTCTGCTTACAATGTTTCCCTAACCCAGAATCTCTCAGCCTTCCCTTCCAGCTCTCCGAATCTCCACCACTCTCCGGGAACCAGTTCGAGTCTTATCTTCCCCAAGACTGCTGCTCCAGGCCTCTCCTGCAACATCTCATCCCTATAAAGAGCTACATCTATTGAGCACTTATATTTACGTGCCAGGCACGAGGCTTGCAAAATGCTCTCCATACATCCATGAGCCCAGTTAATCCTACAACTCTGTGAGATGCTACAATTACTACGCCATTGTAAGAAAACTGGAACTCGGGGCGCCTGGGTGGCTCAGTCATTAAGCATCGGCCTTCAGCTCAGGTCATGGTCCCTGAGTCCCTGCATCCATCCGGCTCCCTGCTCAGCAAGAAGGCTGATTCTCCCTCTCCCACTCCCCCTGCTTGTGTTCCCTCCCTCGCTGTGCCTCTCTCTGTCAAATAAAATCTTTTTTAAAAAAAAAAGAAAAGAAAAGAAAACTGGAACTTGAGAGAGGCTGACTATAACAGGCGCCAGGTCCCAGGGCCAGTGGTGGAACTGGGATTTGAATAGACTTTGTGTCCTCAGAGACTATATTCCTAATCATTTTGCTACACAGCTGTCGGAGACAGCTACGACTAACTTCATGGTGAACATCCTTCTAGACATTTCTTTTTCTGTCTTTCTCTTTCTAGATACACAGACATATGTGCCCTTCTCCCTTTCCCTCCCTCTCTCTCATACACACACACTTGTAGTTAGAAAAAGGTTTTGCATAAATTTTATATGAAATTTGCATAAATCGCTCCCGGATTCTTAAAGCTATTAGCGATAGACCCAGGAGCAGTCCTGTCTGGTTTTGCCTTCCAACTAGATTTTAAATTCCTTGGTAGCCTCTTGCTTCTCGGTATCTCCCTTCACTGCAGTGGACTCAATACTGAGCACTGAGCAGGTGCTTTATAAATGCTTGTTGATGGACTAAACTAAGAAAGGATATAATAGCAAAAGGCTCATTTGCAGATAGAGTTACCAATACGTTGTCATGAGGGCCAAGAGGCAGAAATGCCCGCAGTCCCCTGCCAGTCTTGCGCACTTCTGGGTGACTTTCGGCAAGACACTCAGGGAGGTAAAGCAGTAATGCTCCAGTCTCCGCAGCCGTGAAGGAAGGCCGGGCACATCCATCATGGCCATCGGACCCCCTTCCACGGAGCGAAGTTCAGAGGAAAAGCGAGGTAACATCTATCAACGGCCCAGAGCCTCCCGCAGAAGCTGGACCACACGTGGACCGAGGATAATTGCTGGGGGGGAGGAGGGGGGCAGGCGCAGGAGAGCGGGTCCTTGTGTTCACCCAGCAGGATGGGAGAAATTCAGCTGGGTTCTTTTTATAGTTTCAATCATCCCTGGTAATGAAGATTCTGCAATTAGAGCTCAGCTGGCTGTTGTGTTGGGGATGTGTGAGGCGGAATAGAATCCTGGGTCTGCGGGAGGGCAGGCCTGCTTGTCAGGGAGGCTTGAAGGCACTGCTGGGAACAGGAGATGTGATGTAAGGACAGGAGCTATTTTTACAGACCATTTTCTAGCCATAATCACTCCTTAAATAAGTTCCACTTGGGCATTACATTTTATTTAGACTACATTCAGCTCTCAATTATCGGTACAAATGGAGGGGAGTATTAACACAGATAATAGAAAACAGGGACACTGCATTCATTTAAGCCACTGCTAATTTGGAATTTATGATAATTTCACCTGGGCTTGATTAGCGTTTCTTTGTGTGTATTCTACAAAGAGAGAATTTGTTGAAAAATATTCGAGGTGGGTAAGTCTATTTAAGAGGACCTACCATTTTCAAATACTTAAGAATCCTAAGTCAATTTGTATGAAGGGCTTACTATGTGCTAGGCACGGCGCTTTACATAGACTTATTGCCCATGATCCTCTTAGCCACCTTCTGAGATAAGGGACTGTTACCAGCCCCGTTTGGGAGGTAAGGAGACGGGCAGCCAGAAAGGGGCAGATTCCTTCCAAATCCAGTCACTCTCAACTCAGCCGCTCCTGCTCTCAAGGGCGAAACGTTGAGCTGGTTCTAAGCCAGGCTTCGCTAATCACAGAACAACTCGGTCACCTCTGCATGGCACTGCCATTCGCAGTCGAAACTGTCATCCCTGCTTTTTCAAACTCTGCAGGCCACGGTGAGGGGGACGCGTTGGTTTCTTGCTAGATTATGAAATGCCTCGCTCGTTCCTTGCTTGTGTACGCAGCTCCTGCTTCAAGAGGGCTTGAATTTGAAACTCTCACTCCAACTCCTACACTGTGACAACCATTCCATCTCCTTAAATTGTATTATAAAAACAGAAAACGCATCTGCTCCAACTGACATTTCTATGCCGACGCGAGCTGCTGTTCGCCGTTATAGCCCGGTGTCTGTGTGGGCAGTGCTGACATGACCTCTACCTTCCCCAGGCACGAACTCTATGGTCACCTGTAGAAACACCTGCTGGGGCTGGGGGAGTGGAGGCCCCATGGAAATAAGGAAAAGAAAAAGACGGAAAACTTAATGCTTCTCCGTGCTCTGATAGGCATAGAAACCGTTGTTCTATTTTATACTTCTTAGGGGAGGGGTCCGATGCATTGGCCCTTCCGTGAAAAAGGGAACTTAATTCCATGGATATGTGTGCTACTCTGATAAAATGTGCCATTATTCTAGATCATGCCTCACCATCACAAAAGATGAGTGAGCATAGTGTACATAATTAATATATTGGAAAACCTCATTCTCCTGGTCCCCTAAGCCTGAAAGTCAATAGTCGCAATATGAAGTACTAATTATGTTCGTAGCTATGACAGTGCAAGGAGCCTTACTTAATGCCAATATGGTCCATCATCCTAAAAGTTCATAAGCTCGTGATGCCCACCTCTGAAGATTAGACCAGAGAAAGCGCCCAACACACACACACACACACACACACACACACACACACACATTTTATTAAAGATAAGAAAATACTTTTAAGAAAGGCTACTTTGGCTTTAGATTCAATATTTAGTTTTGCAGAAAGGCTGCTAAGTAACAAGAGGAAAGGAGACATTAAGTGTGGTTGTTGATACAGTGAACTCAGCCCTCCATACAGGGTGTCCAAATAAATCTTTAATCTCTGGTTGATTTAATCTCTGGTAGATTTGCTGCATGTTCCTTCAGTCCTACATTCCACAGATCTGACACAGAAAAAACAAATTGCTTTTAATTCCAACAGGTCTACAGTGGGAAAAAAAAATCTATATTAAAAAAACCACTGTTCACATTCTAAGTACAAGTATCCAAAGCCCTAATTTCGAGCTCATCTGTTGTCTGGACCACTCTGTGCCAATGCTCACTACCATTTTTGTGGTTAGTCAAGAGCCTACTATCCAGAAATGTTTCATGATAAATATTGGCACACGCCTATGCTGGAGTTGGGGTATCACGAATACATTTGCCTGGCTTCATTCCAGCTAAGTCAAGTGAGTTGGGTGAGTTCAGGTCTAGCTGGATGACCGTGGATGGATCTGGAGTCTGACTGAAGCCTACATTAGGGGCTGGAGGACCAGGAGGTGAAGGATGGTCTGAAGAGGTAAGCTGAGGAGGGACAGGTTAGGAGCAAGAACCTAATCAGACTACGCTGGAAAGAAAGGGTTGCCAGCAGTGAAAGGTGACATCAAGAACTGCGCAGAACTGCCATTAGCCCAGAGGCTGGCATTTGGGGAATTAGGAAAAGATGCGCCTCTGGGTGTGTGTAATCTGGCCCCAGGGCTCACGGCTAGACAGGCACATCTCAGGTTGGATTGGAGGCCCCGCGTGTCCCCTGGCCTGGGTGCTTGTGCTCAGAGTATAGCCTGTACAACCGTAGAAGGTTGCCCTGGAGTCAAGAGAAAGAGCCTGGAAAGATCCTCCGAGGCATGGTCAGGGAAACTTTGGAATAACGTTATAAGGGATAGAATCAAGGGCAATATATACTTCGCATTAAAAAATAGATGGAAAGAAGTCAAAGGAAAAAAAATCTCTATCTCCCAAAAGGAAGCCACTGTTGAGGCTTTCTTGAAGATTCCAGAAAAATATTTATGAATGTGCTTGTGCATATATATGTACACATATATATATTCATGTATTATTTTGTATTATACAAAGTATTCCTATTGTACATAATCTCTGCACCTTGGTTTTGTCACCTATTGTATTTTGAAGTAATTTCGTATCAGTGTAAGTTCTAGTTTACTCGACCAGTCTTTTGTTATTGGATATTTAGATCCTTTCTGAGCTCTTACAGTTCTGGTATTTCAGTAAGTGTCCTTTATGTCTTTCTGGGTCCAT